>JAJHUR010078890.1:0-12479 GCA_027495735.1 Lutjanus campechanus
GCTCCGTTGCTCTGAGCTAAGTGGGCGTGTTCTCGGCCGGCTGACCCAGACTGACCCGTAGAGTAACCGCCTCTCCGCCAAATATGGAAAGTACACTCCCACTAAAATCCAAGATGGCGCAGTTCAAATGCCCATGATTTGGTCACAAAACCGACTCCCCAAAACCAATGGGTGACGTCACGGGTGCTACGTCCATGTTTTATACAGTCTATGAGAGATACCCACAAACAGGGGAGCAGACCAAGGATGGACTTGCTCTGCACATAAGGGCCACTGAACTCTGGCATAGATGGTGCAATGACGATTGAGAGCTTTGCAGCCTGTGACAAACCTCAGAGCACTGACAGTATACAGCTGATGCAAACATTGGGCAAAGACATGCACACACAACAGATTACCATTGTCAAGCAAGGGAAGGGGGATCTGTATATAGTGCACAACATTCAGAGAAAAAGCAGTGGAAAGCTGGATCCTCGAGCCCCAGAGTTACAGTAAAAACATCGTCCTAACCTTTAACAAATGCATGTGTTTTTACTCCATTATGATTGACTTCTTGTGGTCAAGTGACCGATCTGTAACAATCTTGCGTCATGGAAAGAGCTTGAAAAGCTGCTCCTGATCTATAAATAATCCTAGTGGATTGCGAAAGCTTTTGTATATCAGCTTGATTTCTTAAGCCCCTTCAGTAGGTTTCCACCTGATACAAACACAATCTCAGGTAATTTTACCCTCACATACTGCACGTCCGACTCTGTGCATGATTAGTATAACAATCATCCTGCAGGGCTACTATGATGACATGACTCACTAATGACAGAAGAATCTATATCAAAATCATTTCATGTATAAAATAATGAACACTAAATTATTCAAGTCATTCTGTGCTGGTACCAAAGGCTTTTATGCATTTTATAGCAAATATAATATATCATAGGTAATATAAGACCACATAAATAAGAACGAGGAATATTTTTAACCAGCCCGCAAGTTCACATGTCCAGATATCTTTTGATGTTTATTATGAAACCCTTCATAACATGAGGACATTCAAGCAACAAGACCACGTAACACATAATTTGTATAATATTCATATTTTGTAGCTTGAAAGTAGCACATGATAGTTTGTTTTTCTGTGTGTGTTTGTAAAACAAGTCAAATCCAACACTTCCTCCTAATTTAACTCAGGAATCAAAACGTTAAGTGGATAATTTTCTGTTAGAGAGAAGCTGTCTGACTGATATGTCTTTTTAGTAATAGTAATAAAACACTGTTTTCTCAAGACATGCATCCACATAACATCATCTACATCATTTAGCAGAAGCAGAAAATTTTCACTGTTAAAGACCGTCAGTGACAGCTGATGTTTGGCAGAACCATCAGGCGAGTAGAAAAGCTAGCCAGCTAATTAGTCCACAGCGAGGAAAGCTCGTCTCCTGCTGTTCACAGCCAGATTCTTCACCTTTGTACCTCCCTTTGTACCACCGGCAGTGGAAGGTCTCCGGTGAGGAGTCATTCTTTCCCCTTCTAACCACAGGGTTCCTGCCAAATGTCATTCAAAAAATCATTTCATGTTCATTCAGCTTGTGTCCTCTGAGTCTCCCTGGTTACAGTGCTCGTAAAATTAAATTAAACTTTAGTTGTTGTTTAAAAATCTCACATTTTCTATCAAGGATAGCCTAAGTGTTAAGGGTTTATTAGGTCCCACAGTAACTGCCTGGAATACAGTGTAAATAACGGAGTGAAATTTTCCAGCTGCAGTCACATCTGCAACCCATCCACCTATTCCTCTGTATGAGAGCAGCTGCTGCAGATCTTGGATCAATCCTTTGGAGCTCCCTCTCTATTCTAGTTTCAGAGGGATGTCATGCTGTCTGTTTTTTCTGTTTGTTTGTTGGGTTTTTTTTTATCTGTACACATATGTCTGCAAGGCCACCTCCTTGTAGTCCACCCATTTAGTTTTCAAGGATCGGTCAAGTCTAAAGGCCACTACAGCAGCCACTACTACGGTTCTTGATTACCATTTGGCAGAAGTGGGAGTAAGTCACACATGTGCAAGTCACAAACAAGTCTCAAGTCTTAACCTTATCATCATAATAAGCTATATTTTTATGCAACAAAGTGACAAAACATCAAAAAATAAAAATACCTGTACCATAAACTAAAGTGAAATCATGTATCTGCTACTTGAGACACCTCTTCTCCGGCTGGTTGGTAAGTTAGAATATTCCTCTACTTCTATCATTTTGGTCTTGACTTGGTAGATCTGCTTCACATATTGTTTTTAAATAAGTAGCAGATATGTGTTTTCACTTTAATTTACAGTTCTGTTCAAATGTTTCCCTAATTACCCTTTAATAAAGTCTAATAAGGGTCTAACTGAGGGAAACAATACACTTTAGTTTACAGCAGTTACACCTCTAACCATTTAGGCATGCAGCTGTGGTAACTAGGTTGACGTGCCTGCACAGTCTAACTGGTTACGTGGTTCATCATCAGTCCCCTGACTGGCTTTTAACATTAATGATATGTCTTGTCAATGACATGCATAATTGATCAAAGCCAAGTTTAACATAGCTTACACTTAACATTAGCTTTCTAGCTAATGTTAACCAGCCAATAAGTTAGCTAAAAATACATATTCACGTGTCTTTCTCTGTGGGTTTTGTAGTGACAGATGAAGTTGGATGTTGTGGTGGTCATGTCACAGATTTATGAGCTGCAGACTTTGAATACTACTGCCTAATCCTTGAATTCAGATTTTATTGTTTCTGGACTAGCCCCCTCCAAGACAGCTGCCTTGTGTGGTTTCTGTCGGCATGCCACATCTTTTGTTGCCAGGTTTGCATGCACTGCAGTAGAAATTGCCCAGTTATGTTTCAAAAATAAATGTAACTTCTCCCAATATCTAGAAAAATGAAAATGTTTAATTAGAAGAATGTCAAGTGCTTTCAAGCCATCTGTCTCAAGTGTAATTTAAGTCTCAAGTCATGAAAACCAAGTCAAAGTCAAGTCTTTTATCAGTGTTAGTCAAACAAGTTTCAAGTCAATTTTGTGACTTAAGTCTAACTTGAGCTGAGTCATGTGACTTGAGTACTTCACCCCTGCATCCTGGCCCCGACTTCACAGTGTCAGTTAAGTTGTATAATGTCACTGTTCAGAATGTTACCAAACAGAGATGTTGGTTGAACAAATGAGTAAGTCTGCTCTGCAGGACACTGAGAACACAGTCTTCTATATATAGCAAGGAGATGCTGACTGTAAAAAGAACAGCTGTGCAGAAAGAGATGGCAATTGGTCATGTGAGAAGCCACCTCAGCAGGGCGGAGACGGCGCAGGTGTACCCATGACAAATACTGAAATTTGATTAAGATCACTTTTATTTTGGGATGTTAACCATTGAAACAGAATGTAAAAAACAGTAATGAAGGTCTAGAGATATTTTTTGACACAGGGCTTCGCTTGTCTTTTGGTTGATATTGTGCTCTAGTTTTATGCCCAAACAACCGACACATAGTGAACTTGTGGCCTTTGAGGCCCCTGAAGTCCAGGAGTCCTGGGGCAAGTTGACTTCTTGTTTTGGTTAGTACTCCAGACTTTCTTGTGGAGGCAATTTTGTGACTGCAGACTGGATCCACGCACAGGGGGAAAAAAGTACAAAATTACCCCCCTAACTACTTAACACTGCCCAAGTGATTATTAAATGTTCTCTCAATGCAACAAATATTATACAGGCCAGACATCTTGCAAGTTAAAAAGTCATATCAGTGAGGACAGAGGTAGCATTAGACGAACAGATGTGACTCTGTAGTACATAATTTCTGTGAACATGGGAACAGAACTGAGGATTTAAAATGGAATGGAATTGAAAAAGTCTCAGCCGCCAAGGTAGTTATCTTGAAAAATTAGAGGAGCGTTATTGGATTCATCACTGAAAACCCTTTATCCTGCTGGTATGAATGAGGATTGTAATAACTGGATACCTTTTCTATAAACCTAGCTGTAACTTCCAAAAATAACCAATCCCTTCTGTTCAAAAATGAAATCAAAGATTTATGATTTTGACGATCATTTTTATTTTAATTTCGTCCAGGGGTTTAGGTAAGTCACTGCAACAATATATTAGCAAGGAATTAGGAAAAATATTCATTTTTTTTCATTTATATTACATGTGGCAGGAATTATAGTCTCAAAATTGCCTGGAAGAAATTTCTTTAAACCTGGCACAGACATCCACAAGAATGAACTAATTAGATTTGGTTGGTCAAAGGTCAAAGGTCAAGGTCATGTGTGACCTCATGTCTTTCCCATTCTTGTGGATGTGATATGTCAGGAACGCCTCAAAGGAATTTCTTTAAACTTCGGCACAAGTGACCACTTCCACTCAATTAACTGCCCAGATTTTGAAGGGGTGGAAATCTCAACAATTATTGAGGAATAAATATGTGATTAAATTACAGTTACTAATTAAAATATTGGTGATTACAAAAGGGCTACATCCAAATATTCGTTCAGGGTTGCCTGGTGGAGATCTACACTCCTCAGTGCGCTCTGATTACTGTTTCAGTTTCAGGTGAAATTGTCGAGATTAAATGCACAACAATGATTGATTTTGAGGGTATACATAATTCCATTCTAGGAGGAGTCACAACGATTGGTGTTATTCACCTATTAACTATTTAATATTATTAAACCTATTAATTCACCCATTGGCTTAACTGGCACCCTTAAGTGGTGATTGCATCCCTGCGTTTGCACTCACTGTAGAAGGCCAGGCTGAAAATGTGTTGTGTCAGACGAAGGATCGAGTAAAAGTTTTATATTTTTCTGAGTGTGACCTTCTCTTCTTTATGTGAATAGCAGAAGCAAGGAACTGAAGCAGGTAAATGGAATTCAGCCTTCATTCATTTTATTATTAACAATTCACATTTTTTTTCCATGAGTCAAAATGTGGTCTGTGGAAAAATTCTATGCTGTCTGGCTGCAGACAAAGGTGGAGACTTGGCAGACCAGCACATGGTTACACAAACACCAAATTAAAACTTACCCCATTACCCACCTAATGATGCCCAACATTGTCTGCCAACAAAAAAAACAAAACAATTGTTCAATTGGTTCTATGGTAAAGTTCAGCACCACATTTGCGACTCTGATTTAAAATGTGTAGTAAATGAATTGAAGCTTGTATATATATATATATATATATATATATATAAATGTTATGAACAGAAATGTATACACTAATCCCTGTAGTGCTCTTATATGCCCTCAGTATCGTTCAGAAAATAGACAAGTTCATGGGTGGGCAGACATGATGGGAATAGACTACCTATTGTGGTTTCTGTTGTAAAAGTTCTATGATTGCTTGTACTTCATTATCTAGCCAGGGTTGACTGAGTATAAAGAAGATTTTCAGATACACAGAGTTCACGGAATATAAAAATTATACTGTTTCCATGAAATTCACCCTGTCAGGGTTTTTATCCGTATCCTATAAAGCACTTTGCTGTAAAATGTGCTATATAAATAAAATCTTACAGACTTATGTACTTATGTATTCCACATAAATAAACTGCAACTGTAAATGAGAAACTTCAACCATTTTTCCTGGAGACACAGATCCATAATTGTAAGAGTTTTTTAGGTGATAAGTTGCACTGCCATTAAGGATTTAGCTTGGTGCAGTAAGCTTGTAGTTGATTTAAAAGCTGCTTGTTTCACCTGCTCATATTTTGCCCTGAATACCAACAGGTCAGACTAACGGTGCATGCAGGACGCTGAAAGAAGGCGAGAATAGGAGTGAGCGACAGTGAGCCAAGTGATAAAAAGACAAGGTCTTCCCTGCCTGGTCTACTCTCTGCCCTTCTATTAGTACTTCACTCAGTGTGCTGATAAATGCGAGGACAATTCAACGCAGTGCACAAATACATGAGAGTATGGGTGCTTGGTTTGGTTAGGAGGTGTAAGGAGTCACAATGATCCAATGTTCCGCATGGAAATGACCAAAATAGAATTTCCACTCATGTTCTTGTTGCTAAAAATGTCTAGTAGGTGCCTGGACCACATGTGACAAGATGAGAGAACACAAGGCCGTGTCCTCCAATCTGTGTGCCACTGCCTGCCTGGAACTCTTGGGCCCTGAACAGTCATTACCAGCGATGGGAGCACACAGTGAGCTGACTAAATGACAGATTGGGTCAATACTGGCTGCCTGTTAGCCTAGCCACTGCACCAAGCTAATTATGTATAATTGCTCCTGGCTGCTCTGAGTGCATTAGCTGCTCACCATGGCTGCAGGGATGGACCGTATGGAGGTACTGATGTTCTGTAATGTGAGAATGGATGCTGAGGTGAACAGGGGCAATCATATACACATGATCTACATAACACACGTACACATCCCCATGCTGATCCGTATGAGCTCATTCACACATGCAAGTACTGAACCGTGGTGCGCTCTCTTACCTGAACTCTCACCTGAACCCACAAGCCATCTCAGTTCGCTCTGCGTCATGGCAACTTTTGTGTTCAGAATATCCTTCATATCTTAATTTAACTAACCATGTTTATGGAGTGTGATAGTGATCAACATCCCGGATGAGCAACCCTGTGCACCCAATGTTTCTCTGACCTCAGGAAACCTAAAGCCGTACTAAGTACAATTTGCACTGGTGTATATCTGACTACACTGTGCATTACCTTAAAAAAAAAAAAAAAATTCCAAGTCTTGACTGTGAGCAGTAGCAGGCATCTATTAAACCAGGGTTTCTCAACCATATTAGTTTCCAAAGTTCTCATAAACCCAAAGAATTGAAAGCAGCTTTACAGCCAAATGATAAACCAGTCAAGTTGCAGTTTACATCCATGTATGTCCACACTCATATGATATATATACTGAAAGTTTTTAAGGAATTTAATAGAATGTATTAAGTGTATTAGGTGATGTTGTTTTTTTAAACAAAATTAAATAGGACCTATTATTCTCATTTTCGGGCCTTTGTATTGAGTCTCGGACTCCTATAGAGCAGCTACACACGATTACCCGCACACAAAGCTTTGTAGATCTTCAGGACGCTGTACCTCTCTCTGCATCTCCTTCTTGTATTTCGTGCATCCCGCGAAAACGGTCTGTGTAATTTACTCCACCCCCCAGCTCTCCTCCATGTACGCCTCCCGCCAAGCCCACTCTGCTGTGATTGGTCACACTCCCGAGGACTTCCAAAGAGCTGCCGTGCGCTGCCGAGCCCCACCTCCTCATTTTACTGGTGCAGGAGTAAACAGCGAACTTTACTAAGAATTTCTCTTTTGAAAATGACAAGTTTTGAAATACAGCCGTATGCGTTGGATCCCAAAATCCGATCCGGAGGTACAGACTGGACAGCCTGAAGTTTCTCCAGAACAGAGGTTACTTCATGACGTCTCTGAATGGTAGGCGTAGCTGGTTATTGTCATTACCTGCTTACCTGTGCGGCGTAAGGGTGGATTTCGTTTTTGGCTAATCCAGCTACGTACTGGCCCATGTTGACAAAATAGTCCCGTGTGAAATGCCGTAGACAGACAAACGCGGAGGTATTTTTCTTTCGCTGGCCGGGAAAAAGCAACTCCATCCACTTATGCCTGGTGCTTGCCTCTTTAGGAAAGCTAAACAAAGATTACTTTCCCTCACACCCGAACAAACATTTTCTGGGAGCCATTGCTCAAACGTAACACTGTGAAATCGTTGTAGACAGCAGAGCAGTGCACAGCCATACAACAGAGCGGGCTAGGGGGCAGGCCTAGAGCATATGCCGGGGCATTCCCATATAAGTAAGTCTGGCACGAATTCATGTCAATGCGACCTCACTGTTTAAAAAAAGACTGTAAAACACAGCGTGCAGAGCCATCCAAAACAGCATGCAGGGCTCACTTCCAAATGCATGAAACTCATTATTTGACGCGTTGGCATCGTTTAACACGAGTATCCAACAGTGTAACAACATTTATAGGTCAGAAAAGAGGAAAAAGCATAATAGTTCCCCTTTAAGTTTTTGCAGAAGATTATGAGGTCACAGTGAAGTTGACTTTTGACCTTTTGCATATAAAATGGCATCACCTCATCATTTTATCTTATTAGATATGTGTGTGAAATGTTCTCCTAATTAGCATATGAATTCTTGAACTATGGCCAAACATGTTTTGTGAGATCCCAATGATCTTGACCTTTGACCTCCAAATTCTACTCAGTTCATCCTATGAGTCCAGGCAGATGTTTGTGCCAATTTTGTAGAAACTCCATCAAGAATTCACTAAGTCACATTGCATTATTCACAGCAGGGTTTGTCTGGATTGTGAGAATCAGTTACAAGCTACAAGTCAGGCAAAAGTAAATCGAAAGAGCCAAAGACAGGACTTCACAAAGTGTGGACTGCAGGCTAATGGTGGCCCTCTGTAACATTATATTTTAATCATTCAATTTCAATAGCCTTCATTCAATACACAACTGGGCTTCTGCGCCAAACTCACAACTGACAAACATCTGTGAGGAGAGAAATGACAACTTGTGGAAAGCTATTGGTTGCATGGCAACTAGCCACACGCGAGTGTCACAGGAATAAGGTTTTGGGCAGCATGGAGATCCAGTGGTCAGCACTTTAAAAGGATATTCCACCCCAGAATCATAATCCACTCAATATGTACTCACCCCTATGCCAATGTGAGGATGGGTAAAGATCTTCAGTTCACAAAACAATCCTGGAGTTTCAGCAGAAAACAGGGTTGCAGCCAGATCCAGTACAATGGCAGTGAAAGGAGACCAAATGTAAATGTAAAAAAAAAAAGAACACAGAACAAACACAAAATGTCTCCATCAGGCTCGTGTGGTGTAATCCAAGTGTCCGCGAGCTGTGACATTAAAATTTAACCACAAAAGATGCCATTTGCACCATGTTTTTAGCCGCAATGTCAACTGTAGCCTCCCAGGTAGCATGTAAACATGGCCTCGATCTCACGAGACTTCATTTATCTCTTAATGGATGCATGTGTGAAAATATTGCAAGATCAACACCATGTTTACATGCTACCTGCTACATGCTACAGTTGACATTTCGGCTAAAAACATGACATAAATGGCATCTTTTGTGGTTAAATTTTAATATCACATTTCGCATTTTAATGTGTTGTGTTTGTTTTGTGTTCTTTTTTTTTACATTTACTTGGTCTCCATTCACTGCCACTGGCTGCAACTCTGTTTTCTGCTGAAACTCCAGGATCGTTTTGTGAACTGAAGACCTTCACTCATCTTCACATTGGCATAGGGGTGAGTACATATTGAGTGGATGATCGTCTAAGAGTGGAATATCGCTTTAAACTTGCATTAAGGGCGTGGGTTCGAATCGTTCAGGCAGGGCCTTTTTGTGTAGAGTTTGCATGTTCTCCCTGTGCCTGTGTGGCTACGGTTTCCCTCACGATCAAAAACATGTATGCTTGATCAATCCTCCCGTCAGTAGTTGGCTCTGGGTTCTGTACAGCGGCTGCACACTAGTTGGGTTAAATGCTGAGACTTAATCTCACTGTAAATTGTACTATGTCTGATTCTATATGTGACAATAAAGTTTACATTTACCTTTTGTCATCAATGCTCGTGCTGTTAGCTAAAGTTTGCAATTTACGTGCAGTTTACTGTGGTGTGGAACTGAGTCACCACAGAAAAATGCTGTATGTTTAACCCCAGTCAGGACACATGAGAAACAACACCTGTTTTGAGTGCATTGACTCTGAGATGTAGCTGACTCACAAGGACAAACAAACAGACATATGGTTTATTCACGACTTTTCTTGACCTTGTGGTGGATTATACTGAATACATGAGGTATTCAGTAACTTGAAAGTGGCTTTCTCCATTGAGTTGATTTCCTGAAGTCCTACCTTAAGAGCCCAGGTCAACAAGAGAAGCCTGTTCACACCACAAAGAGAATATACACACAGTACCTTGATTTCTAATATAATTCGCAGAAGCACTATAAAGAACTGTACAGCAGGAAGTGAACACGGCCATTATCACTTTGCATCTTATAGTAGACTATGAAAGTACATGTATAACCGATTGTGCTACCTTCACACTTTGCAACTCAGCCGTGAAAGTTATGTAACCTACACAGTGAGAACTTCTGCTGTATGTTTCTAATTAGGACTAAGGTGACCTTCTGAACCAGACTCTCACTTACCGACGTCAATCTGCTCGCTTAGATGAGCATCTAAAGAACTTGCACAGTTCTCTGTCAAGGTAATTTGTGAAATTGTGAAAGGGAAAATCTGTTATTTTCTTTTTTCTGTTTAGAGAATCTCTCACTGAGCATCGGTTCCTTTCCCATGTCTTTACAAGAAAAGGTATTTTTCATGAAAAAAAGACAACTTTTTCACACTATGCTCTATGAAATTACACAATTTTCACCTTTTGTTGCAAGCATACGGTGAAAGGCAGCCTGGTGATATAAGGCAGATGGTGCATTCTGAATAATCCAGTGTTCCCTCACTGCGTTGAGTGTGGCCACCTTGTTGACTTTTAAATGCAGTATGTATGCGTGGTCATATGGTTCAGTTAAGTATGTAGATAGGAGGCTAAATGTATATGGCAAAGATTTAGCCCCCCACAGTCACAAATATAATGGTTTAACATCTGTCAGTCCACTTGTCAGATGTTGTGTAATCAAGCTGGAGAACAGGTGAACTACATTCAGCATTTTTGTGTTACAGTGGCGACAGTTGATTTTTGTTGCATAGTAACCCGGGGAAAAGCATGTTTGTGTATAAGATGAAGTGTGTTTGATGTTACACTTAATTGTGATTAGTGTGGCTATTCTGTAATGTTCATTTTTTGTGGATTTTCTTGGAGCCTTTAAAGAGGCTTTGACACTAACTTCGTCTGTCAGCGACACTGTGAAAGAAGATTGCATAACTGTTTTTTTAAACAACAAAATTAAATAACACTTCCAGAAAGTCTCATGAAAACATTTTTATCTTGAGTGTCAGCTGCACGAAGTCTAAGTACTAATATATCTCTTGAGAGTGCTTATGCCCACTTTTGTACGTACTTTCACAGTTTTGTAAGCGTAATGTATCAACACACACTGTACTGTATATTCCTGAACGTGTCCCTGGTAGCCTGGTTCTCACAGTTATAACAGTTTGCTGCTGTGACCCTGGGTGGAAACTATTTCCAGGGACTGTCCGTGCTTTGCTTTGCAGGGACAGACTGGAAATGAAGACCGTGGGGAGTAAAAGATTACATGTAACAGTAAGCTTTGGGATGCCCTCGCCTTTCTCTGACAGAAACAGGAACATTTATCATGACGGATATTAATTAAATAAATGCTTAAAAATAATCTTATGCACAGCATTGATGAAGATGTTACTGACAATGACATGGCACACTCATAACATCGTCAGCTTGTGAAAGGAAAAAATGGTTCTCTTAATAAATAAAAAACTCGCCCCCATGATTCTTTGGCCACTTTTCATTGAACTTTTTTTTTTTATGTCATTGTGTCATGTGTGCATGAAATAGTTCATCGCATCTGTTCTGTTTGAGGTGAGGTAACTTACTTCTTTGCATTGATGCAGATTCAGTGCTGGAGGGCTTTATGACCCACATCCATTTAAAGGAGCAATATGTAAGTGTGTACTTATATGTACTTATTTCTTTGCCCACAAATTTGATGCTGCTAGCTGCTTTGTCACTTGAACATAAACAGATGTTTTGCAGTAAAACAACTGATGCTGTTGTTGATCATTTTGTGTGTGTCTGAGCTCTTACATCTTGCACACATAATATTGATAAAATACTAATGAAACACAATTGTGGCACATTAAAACCTGGTGGTTTGTGTTAATATTTACTGACCAAAATAAATGATTTAATACAATAGCATAAAACTCCAGAGACATCAGAGTTAAATACAATTAATTGTAACATTATGGTTAGACATTTATGAAAATAGATTCATAATTTATTTATTTAGAACCCATAGTAAAAAGTGAGCCTTAGTATTATTAGTGGCCTGAAAGATGTATTAAAGCTGAAAATTTGATGTGGTTAACAAATCCTTCTATCCCTCTATCACTCTATCATAAAGACGTGTTTTTTTGTTTATTTTCATCTGAATTTTATCTGAATATCTGTGATATGCATGTGTTGTATTTATGTTCAAAGCATAACATATATCAGTATAAACACTTTAAACAGTCATCCATCTATTGTTCATATCTGATGCATGTGACAAAGTTAAAATGTGTTCTTCTGTGTACATACAAGATGTACCATAACAATTAGCATCCCTGGATTCATAATGAGCTGTAATTATGTACTATACATGCAGTGAGACCCTGTTTTAATCATTGTAATGACATGCACGATCACTCCCCAACCGCAAACTGTGTCTTTAGAACATTTAGAGATCAGATCATGTGAGCATTTAAATCATCATTTCATAATTTTAGAAAATTTT
>JAJHUR010078894.1:0-16020 GCA_027495735.1 Lutjanus campechanus
CTTCTTCTTCTTCTTCTTCTTCTGTTCGTCTTTGTTTCAAAGGCTCAGTGTCCACAGGAAGCCACACAAACTCTGATTTTGGTTTGCATTTAGGATGAAATCAGAAGATCTTATTCTCCTCTCAGCAAGTCAATTTTACTGTGTTGATGTGAGTAAACAAAGCGTCTTTTTGGCTGGTGTTTGGAGACGTAAACCACTTTCAGCTTTCTTCCTGTGCACTGAGCCCTTGCTGATCACTTTCACAACAGGTGGGTTTTTTCTGCATCTGGGTGAATTTAGTATTGGCACGAATATGGAAGAAAAACTTTAGATCCCGTTTAGAGAGTTGCGCTCGTCTCATTTTGAACAAGGGGATTTTTTTATTGATTTATCTGAGGTGGATGAAGGGTTTCAGGCGTGGGAGACGTGCTTCAATTGAGCAGCTTGTTTGATGTTTGATTTCTGATGGCTGTAAGTTTTTCTAAAAGGGACAATAAAGTGTCTGAAGTGAAGTTTAAGAGAAGAGAGACACATTTTGATGCAGGTTTAATGCCTGTCTTTGTCACTGATGATGAAAAAACTTTAGATCTTTTTGATGTGTTATGCTTTTTTAAGTCAAACTCAGTGCAAAATAGTTTTTTCTCTTAACCTAAAGCTCACTTTGCTAACAAGCTTGACTTTAAATGAACTTTTTCCTTTTTTGGCATCATGATTAATGCATATTAGGTATTAAAGCTGTAAAATGTAACATTTCTGCCTTAAAATGTTGAAAGATTCTTGACATGTTACATATTTTGTTGAGTACATGCTGTACTTATCCCAAATGTTCAAATTGAAGGTAACGGTGCGTTTCCTACTACACGCTAGTTGCTATTTAACTCCCGGGAAAACAAGCGATACATCAGAGAGCTTTGGAAGTAAGTCGACAGATGTGACTAAAACTCTATACATTACCTCGACCGTGAACATGATTTCTGCCAGAGTCATGGCAGGTAGATTTTCATCTGCAGTGGTGGTTGTTTAATAGTGAAGACAACAACTCCCATGATCCCGTTTTAACGAGACACCCAAAGCAGCAGAACTTACACATTATAAGTTTCTCTAAGTTGGACAATGAAGTTCAGTTTAAGTAAAGTGTGGGATACATTTTGATGCAGGTATAATGTCAGTTTTTGTCGTCGATGGAAACTTGATCATCGTTAGGTGAAACAGATCTTTTCCAGTCTAACTTAGTCCAAAAATATTCTTGTCTTAATATAAAGCTCACTTGCTAGATGAGCTCAACTTGAAATAAACTTTATTTCAGTTTTGACATAGTGATGAGTGCACATATCTCTTCTTTTTTTTGTTGTTGAGGGAAATCACTTATCACCTCCTGCTGACTGAGGCATATTACACAGTAGGAAAGTGATGGACATAATGGTGACAGCTCGTGTGTGTGTGTGTGTGTGTGTGTGTGTGTGAGAGAGAGAGAGAGACAGTCAGAGAGAGGAAGGTAGTATTTCTTTAGCTCAGTGACAGTCTGGATGAATGCCAGTTCATAAACTTTTATGGCTGGAGTATATGAAACTCATGACTCTTGTTTTATTCAACAAACTCACTCAATTAAGTGAAATGAAGCAGGAGATCATGTTTATTATTTATCACAAGGGAACTACTTTTTTCCCAGTTGAGTGTGAAAATTAAATAATTGAAGTAAAAGGCAAAGCAGGTAATAACCAAAGGAGAGTTTGGTGGGATTTGCAAAGACGCAGCCAACCTTTTCTTGTTTGTTTTCCAGGTTACGTTTTCAGAAAACATCCCGAGTTATTGCAACAGTGTGAAGTGACAAAATGATTACTGCTGAAAAACAACATGGAAGAAACGAGATCCAAATAATCACTTGAAAAAAATGACAGATACTTAAGATGTTGCTAACAAACAAACAAAAAAAAGCTGTTATATAAACACCATTATGGATGAAAAATGCATGAAAAGCCACTTCGCTGCATAAACAACACCCAAAGCTTGTATTTGTTTAATATTTAATGTTTCAAAGCATTCTTAGGAATTTAGTCAAATTTCCCTGCAGATTTTCACATGTTTAAACCTGCAAACTTCCACACTGCAACCAGTAAAAGCAGGAATGGACATTATTATTGATGGGCCAATTATTTTCATCAGGTTTCAGATGAAGTTCAACTCACTCTGATGAGCTCTCCCTGTGGACTTTATCTGATCTGGATGTAGGGTCTTTTCAGTGCAAAACTATCACAAATACTAGTTTTTGATGGAAGTGTTATGACTTTAAACTATTCTACTAGACCAGTGGTTCCCAAACAGTGTTCTGAGGCACACTGGTGTGCCGTGAAGCAAGTCCAGGTGTGCCTTGGGATTTTGCGACAACTAACATTATTATTGCTGTATACACTTATACAGAAAGTTGAAAGACTTTTACTATTTCCTTTATACTGTATGCACTCGACATGTGTTTTGAGAACTTATAGAAGGCTTACAGCCATGTATGGAGTACCTGGACCGTCGCCACGAGTCATCTGGTAAAGTAAAGCATGTTCTCAGCGGGTGTTGGACTCTGCCAGGGTCGCCCCTTGTCTCTGATCCTGTTTGTGATACTCATGGACTGGATCTCAAGGCACGGCCGGGGAGAGGAGAGTGTCAGGTTTAGGAACCTCAGAATCGTGTCTCTGCTTTTTGCAGATGACATGGATCTGTTGCCTTCGTCTTACCATGACCTTCAGCCTGTTTGCAGCCGAGTGTGAATCGGCTGGCAGTAGGTCAGCACCTCCAAGTCTGAGGGCATGGTTCTCTGTCAGAAAACGGTGGATTGCTACCCCCGGATGGGCAGTGAGTTTCTCCCCCAAATGATGGAGTTCATGTATCTCAGGGTCTTGTTCATGACTGATGGGAAGATGGAGCATGAGATCGTCAGGCCGATTGCTGCGGCATCAGCAGTAATGCCGGCACTGCACTGGAAAGTTGAGGCTGAAGGTAGAGCTGAGCTGGAAGGCAAAGCTTTTGATTTACCAGTCGATCTACATTCTAAGCCTCAACGATGATGAGCTTTGGGTAATGACTGAAAGAATGAGATCACAGATACAAGCAGCTGATATGAGTTCCCTTCATGGGGTGTCTCGGCTCAGCTCTAGAGACAGGGTGAGGAGCTCAGACATCTGGCGGGAGCTCGGAGTAGAATGGCTGTTCCTTCACGTTCATCTGACGGGCCATCGAACTGGGAGGTGATCCTGGGGTAGACCCAGAACTCGCTAAAGGGATTACATACCCCATCTGGCCTGGAAACGCCTCAGGATCCCCAAGGAGGAGCTGGAAAGCATTGCTAGGGAGACAGACATCTGGAATACCCTCCTAAGACTGCTGCCACCATGACCCAGAATAAGTTAAAGAAAATGGATGGATGTATGCACCCATTTCCCCATACAGAAGGAAATTCTATACTATTAAAAAAAATGTAGTGAAAAAAGAAAAAGAAAACCCATCCACAGACATGGAACTGGCTAGGACTCAGTGTCTTTGTTTGTTAGATTGGTTATAGAGGCTATGTGCAGAGGGGGAGAGAAACATTGAGCCAATTACACTGGGGCTGATTAGGTGGCCAGGTGGAGAGAGCCAGGGTTGGGAAATGTGCCAGGACACCAGGGAACCTTCTACTCTTCGTGATAAGTGATCTTTAATGACCACAGTTAGTCAGGACCTTGATTTAACTTCTCATCTGAAGGACGGCGTCTCTTGCATCACGGGTCCCCGCAACTGTAACACCGGGGCAATGGGATTAATTAGGACCACAGGGAAGCATGTCCCCCCACTGGCCCACCAACGCCGCTTCCAGCAGCAACTTAGTTCTCCCAGGAGGCCTTCCACCCAGGCACTGGCCAAGCCCGCATCAGCTTATCTTCAGCCATTCAGCAAAACCATCTGGACTTGCCCCACGGCACATCATTTGTGGTCGAGTCTTACAAAAGCTGTAATGTGATGTGAGGTGTCTAAGTTTGTTCTTTCTGTGTGTGGACTAACACTGATCACAGTGTTTGTGGCACAGACGATACAGTAGTACTCCTCCTGCATGTCATTACTGCAGCAAGGGGCTCTATGTGGGTTAGATGCAGCTCGCGTTTAATGTTTCATGTATGACATAGGTTGGGACTGAATGTGTTTTTCATGTTTGTGTGCCAGAGTGTGTTTTTCAGTGTGTGTATGTGTGTGTGTGAGGCAGAGCGAGCGAGATGCATGGTTGGTTGCTGGTGGAACTTGGGGCCAGTTTGTTGTGTGTGTGCGTTTGTTGTTGTTGATTGATCTCCAAATCTCTGCAGCTGTTGGGACTACTAAATCTCTCTCTCTCTCTCTCTCCCTACTCACTGACTTTCATTATAAATGAGGCCACTGCTCACAGTATGTGGCATTGTGGCATGTTTTTTCTGAGTGTGTTTATGTGGTTGAAAGAGGTGACATGAGTGTGTGCATCCATATGGTCTCTTTGTAAAGTATGTGCCCAGTATGTACACTGAGTGTGTGAGTTTGTGTGTGTTTTGGCATGTTTGTCCATATGCGTGAGAAATGTGTCATTAACCACTGCATGTCTGTACAGTCTGACAGACTGCGCGTGTGTTTGTGTGTACTGTAGATGAATGGTGTTTAGTCTGAAAGGGGAGAAAAGTGTGTAACGGAGGATGTGGCTTGAAGCTGCAGCTGAATACAAATCATCAGTCATCTCACTTTTCACGGTTCAGCATTTCACTGAAGTTTCATCAACAGTAGCTCACATCCCATCTACAAGTCGTTACTTTCCTCAAATCCAAACACATCACAAGACTTAAGTGATAAATCAAAATTACCAAATGACTCCATAAAGGATTTAAATCATTGTTTTCTGTTGACATTTATGCTTATTTGCTTTCTTGCTGAGAGAGATTGATACCACACTCTCATATTTGTTCGCTAAATAGGCAGACAAAAGACACACAGAATGGAAACAACTAGCCCCACTCTGTCCAAAGGCAGCAAAGTCCACCCGCCGACACTACTTAAACACATAATATGAGACATTCCTGCATTAAAATATAAAGTTACTGAAGGTTTTTTAATGGGAGACCACCAGAAGCTACATACTGTGTGTTTAATGGGTTGTACTGTATCTCATTTTATATACATATAAAAGTACGAGTACAAGATCATTTTTGCAAACGAGAAAAATTACAATTTGCCATTTTACAGGGGCTTGTATAGGCTGCTAGACTCTTTCTCGGCTCTACGCAGTTTTCACTTTTTGCTTTAGTTTTTGTCCAGATTAAACAAACAAGATACAATTTGTTCATCAGTGAGTTTTAGAGGTGCTAGCAGATTCTATTAGCTTGGAACAGAGCATGGCTAGCTTGTTGATTTCCAGTCTATGCTCTCAGCTAAGTTACCTGGCTGCTGACAGTAGCTCCCTATCACAGATGTACTGTATGAGTAGACACTCGACGCTCAAGGACAGCCTTTATTTGCATGAGAAAAACACAAACATAAATGGGTCTGGGAACAGAAACGAGATTAATACATTTTTCAAATGAAGAATGTTTTCAGTGACCTGAGGAGCTGTTTTAGAAACAGGCTTGTTATGACGAGGTGTTCTGTATAGGCATTCAGGAAGTCTTTTGTACCCGCAGCTTGTTGCTGACTGTCATTGATGATGATGATGATGATGATGTTGAAGCACTGATATTGATGTTGATTGTGGAAATGTTGGTATCCATGAATATGTTGATGATTATGTTACATACAAACACTTACTTTATTTATTATGTTGCTGAGCTCTCCCCTTATCTTGTGCTGCCTTGAAATACGTTTATTTTTTATTTCCTGTTGT
Organism: Lutjanus campechanus; assembly: GCA_027495735.1. NCBI lineage: Eukaryota > Metazoa > Chordata > Actinopteri > Lutjaniformes > Lutjanidae > Lutjanus > Lutjanus campechanus. The sequence continues at coordinate 5,840 of JAJHUR010078894.1, forward strand.
CTGACCTATGAGTAGGGTAACATTCAGTTTCTGCCCTGGAGGATTAATGAAGTATCTCACATCGTATCATAGGTAGTTTTTTTTTTTTTAGCACAACAACAATAGGTAGCATTTTAAGCACTGCAAAAGACATGTTTCCACACAAAGTACCCAGACCTTTTAGTCCCAGGAGCTAGTTTTCAAAGTACAAAATGCCCGTTGCTGTCTGCATGTTCACTGTGGTCCAAAGACGCACAAAGATTAGGCAGATTAGTCCACTGCAGTTTGAAAAAGCAACAGCCATTTTCACACATTATTTTGCATGTGGCCATACGATGCAATTTAAAGTGACAGACAGGCATCATTATTTCTGTTTTGGATTTTGTCTTCAGCATAAATGCTCAATAAGTTCTGGAGTTTATCATTGGTCAATCTGTTGTATGCTTTATTCTGTAACTCCATGTAAATGTGTTGAAGCACAATTTAAAAAAAATGTTTTGCTGCTACATTCTACTCCCCAAGCAGGGACTTTTTGTGGGGTACAATAATGTCCCCCTAAACTCAATTTAGACCCTGGTCCCTACAGTAGAAATGCAGTAGAGTTCCACCAGAGGTAAATGTACCTGTCAGTCCAGGTACATTTTTCGATAATTACTTCTTTTTCAAAATGCCAAAATCCTTGAAGAGTATGAGAGAGTGACAGATGCTTTTGCAACCAACAGAGCAACAACCACCACGTTTAGCATACTCCCCTTATTAACCGGGGCTGCAGTGAAGCTGGCGTACTTTAAACTGTATTGCGCTCCTCACACAGGGCAGTACGTGTGTGCAAGCGTGTGTCAGTATGAGACCACGACTGAAAATGAGAAAGATGTGCTCAGCAAACTAACCCTGGGTGGAATACATTTTTGAAATACAGCTTAGGTGGTTTGTGTGGAAACCTCCCGTGTGCAGGATTCCTCACTTAGTTGTCTGTGCTGAAATCAATAGAGCAGAGGTGTTGCTGGTTGCATTAGATAAGAGCTTTGCACGGTTCAGAGAGCTAAACGGCAGAGGTGTGCCACTATAAAGAGTCTGCAATGTGTCTAAATGAGCGTTGTGCTAAGCTTTTTTCCGATTCATCTCGCTCCTCTGTCACGTATGATCATTCCAGGGTCACAGGAATGTTATTGAAATCGAAATGTTAGTTTTATCTGTTGCTGCACGGTAGGAAGACCTCCTTGTGGCAGTTTCCATATTTATATTCATCTCAAAAAACTGTTTGGAACGCTGTGCTTCAAATTTGAAAAGAAAAAAAAAAAAAGCAGCAGCACTAACCAATCTTGTGATTCAGGAGACCTGATAAGCACCACGACAGAGTAACTGTTTTTTGAAACTTTAAATAACATAATTATTCTGTCATATGACACTGAGGATCATTCTGTTTTAAATTTGCGATTTGTATCCAGCAGTGGGTGGAGTGCAGATGGTGATCTCCACTCAGACTCGTTGTTCACTTGCTTCTTTTTTGGATGAAGAGTTGAATTCTTTAGTGATTCATCACTTTCTGTAGGTGGAGATTCCCCTCGAGTGATTCAAATAGAAAACACAATTTTATTTGTTGAACCTTATCTTGCTGCTACTGCTGAAATTCACATTGTGTGTTCCTACATACAGTTTCTTCATCACAAAGCTCCACTCCAGCCAGCTAACGTTAGTCAAATGTAACCCATTACTATGACAACCAGACTGGTCAACATTATTTGCATGGGGAGCGACAGATGTGTATTTGCGTGGATAGCGATCACTCCATCAGAATCACTCCAACAGAAGTGATGTGGCAGATAAGAGATTTTTCTCCACCTCCTTCACCTAAAAAGGAGAACTCGGTGAGATGGGGGTCTGCTGGGAGTTGGGAAGGCAGCACCCAGTGTCCACTCCTCCCAAGCCTCCTTGTGAGCGAGCACCTGTTAGTCCCAGGTGTCGTCCTCCACATTTCGCTCGACTAATACAGAAAGTCCCTCCCTGTCTGCTGTTCCCCATGGGACCTAACTAAAAGGATAATTTTACAAGTTAAGAAATGTGCAGTTTATTGTAGGTTTGTCATCGTTTAGTTTTGTGTGAAACCACTCCGTGAAGAACATCAACATCGCTGTCCCTTGTAATGTCGTCTTATCTGAAGTGTTCTATCTAGCTGCTTAGCTTAGCATAGCGTCAGCGGCTAGCGTTTCGGAGGAAGAAAGTTCTGATGTCATTTACGCCACCATTGGTTGTGTAGTCTTTCTGATTATTGATCTTAACAGTCTGATACTCGCAGTTTTAGGACAAACTGTGACTGTCTTGATGTGTAAATTGATTTTTTTTTCTTCTCATGGACAAACATCAAATGTATAATTCATGGCACATATCAAGCTGGATCAAAAAATATTTGTCTAATGCTAAATGACTTGACTACAATAAATATTTTTTTCAGAAGTAAGATCCCATGGTGGTCCACCGGAAAGGGGAGGGGCTTCGGCTCTCTATCAGCTGTTTACGTTGAGCTGGTTAGGTCAATGCTGCCTTCCTTTGCTTTGCTCGCACTGCGTTCCAGGATGCCCATCGACAAAGCAAAGTAGCAACATAGAAGGGCAGAGTTGACTCCAGCGGGGCATTAACAGTTAGCTGCCGAGCTGGATGCTCAGTGGCTAACAACCTACGTCGCCAGCTAACCAGCTAACACGGTGTACGCTCAGCAATAACCCCAGCCCAGCCCCCGGGTTGTGGGACGTTAGTACTACCTGACACTCACACTCAAGTCAAGTCAAATTTTACATTAGCTCAGAATCTCAAAACACTATTTGCCTTTCATTGCTTTTCTCTCTAAAGGGTCAAGGATGACAAAGAGAAAACGCCTGTGCAAGATTGGAGAATGACAAATGACTTCAAGTATCTATTATATCTTATCTCATAGTTCCAATTTAACCACAGCTTAATTTGTATGTATTTGTAATAAAATATTTGGCAAACAGTGTGTTTAACCAACACTGTCAGCGAATTACTGAGAAGAACATGAAATAAAATGTTAAAATGCCAAAATACACTAGAATGGGGCTTTAAACTTCAAATGTTCTGAATCGTCTCAGACATCAGGAACCGTGTGTCTTTTTCTTTGAACACAACAGGAGATGTAGAGCAATAATGTAAAGACCCGCAAAGACACTTCTTTGATTTGACACATTTTGTCCTCGCATCATACTGTGTTGTACTTGAGTCTCGCTGAAATTGGATGGTTTGTTTTTGAACTACTCTTGCCCCATAGTGTTTCCTCCTGGTGAACAGAAATGTCAGCAAAGTGTGCAGACTGTGTATCATGGTTAACACAGTCAGGGGGTAGGGATCCCATAGGTTGTCGATTGCACCAGCAGGCTGCAACGATGAGCAGAAACACTGAATGTAAAAGTTACATCATTGCTGTTTTTAGGGCTAAACACTGCGAGACACTACCTCAGCTTTGTAACTCGTTTTTAGTTGAAAGGAAAAGGCTTCAAATGGCTTCAGGTTGTCCCGGGGCAGCATTGGATTAGATTTATCATGGCACCTAGGTGTATAAGACTGACAGATATGATATAAAGTAATACAATGCAATACAGAGCTTCACACCGAAGTGCTATATCATACTGCATGAATAAAAGAAATCGGGTTACTACATTCCCAAAGGGAGATTGTGTCGTAGCAGTTACTTCATGGGAATCTAAAAAACAAAACAACCGAGTAAAGGATACTCAAGGACATATAAACTGAAAACTATTCTAAATCAAGGGCTACACTTTACTTCTTAATATTCCAAATACTATCCAATGTGAGTATGCCACTACTCAGTAGTGACTAGTGAGACCAGCTAACCCAAAACCAGGTCATGACCAAGACCGGAGTGTATCAAGACAATACCAAAATTCTGAGGGGTTGAGACCCAGTGTAGACCAAGGCAAAGGCAGGGTGAGACCGAGTAAAGACATTCAGGGGTTTAGACCAAGTCAAGACGAAAGCCAATGCAGGGTATGATTGAGTAAAGACCAAGACTTTTAGTGGTTTAGAACAAGTCAAGGCCAAGGTGGGGTGAAAACGTGTGAAGATAAAGACTTTCAGGGGTTAAGACAAAGTCGAGACCAAGGCAAAGGCAGGGCAAGATCAAGTCAAGACCAGGACCAGACCAGTGTGAGTCCCATACTGCATGAAAACACTTATGATAAACTTGGAACATGCAAACCGTAGGCACTACATAATCAAAATACATTGCAGAGGTAAATTTTGTGTGTGGGAATTTCCCTTTTTGTCTGAGCATTTCTGTTGTTGACAAATCAACAAATTTTTGACAAATCAGCAACTACCCCTTTTAATGGTTGCATTTGAAGCAAGATCTTTCAGATCCAATCACAGTAATTATGTCAACAAATAAATCAGATAATGCTCATGCAATGTATTATTAATGCAGCAATTATAGTCTTGACCAGTCTTGAAATAAAATTCGGAGTCCTGTTTATGTAACACTGAGACAAGACAGAGTGAGCGCAGTCGATTCTGAGATGAGAACGAGACCTTAAAAGTGATTCTGAGACCGGCCTTGAGACGAAGAAGGATCTCGAGTACTGCAACACTACACAGCCCTGTTTAGAAACGACTTTTATATATTGTATAACCAACTTGGAGCAGCAAATACCTTTTCTTAGGAAAATGTAATGCCACTGAAATGCTTTTATATTAACACAATTAGAAATTGTTGTCAATTAAATCACCTGAACGTATCAGTAGAAATTTCACTATCGTATTTAATTTGTTTTCTGCCAAAATAGGCAATCTTGGAATCCACTTGTAGTGACTACAGCATTATTCAAGTCAGCAGTGTGCGGCCTGAGACTGTTTTATTACTGACAAAAAAAAAGACTGACTGTCCTTTCTATAACCCTAAAGTGCTTTTATTGCCTAAACCTAAGCAAAATTACGATATTTCCTTACCTTAACCAAAGTGCTTTTGTTGCACATTTGTACACCATCCACCAGAACCACCTGTGTGTGGATCCAGTGCATCGCAAAATCCAACAATAATCCGAGCAAAATTTACATTTACTATTAACATAAATAAGAAAACAATTGAGTTATATACATACATAATTTTTAGGAGACAGGGTTGCACTACCACATGTACATTGTTTTATATGTTGGGTATATGAGCAGTAAGTTGTCGCACTGGGATTGCAATTGGACGTTTTCACACTGAACATCAGAAATATAGCGGTGAAAAATTGTGAAGGTTTCTTCGAGAAACGGCAGCTGAAATTCCTCACAGACGTGGGGTATTTGTCTGCAGGTGAGGGTCTCAGGATCTGATTGTGTTTCTATCCTCCTGTGGGGAACAGAAAACAGAATGGTGAGCCCAGGACTGTCCTGTATTATTGGGTTGGTTACGCTCCTTTAGCTCCTCTGTGGGAAATATCTGCTGTTTGACTGTATTTCTTCCTCCAAGCAGAGGCTTCCTCTGTAAGCGTGACCGGATAAAAAGGCTCTACCGCTGATGACTGAGCGGTCAGCGGTGTCTCCGGCTCCATGATCTGACTGGAGCACCTGGACTGGAAAAAAGATTCTCTGCCATACTTGATTTACTTTTCTCCCTGTGGCGCTGTCCCTGGTGCTGATCTCTGGCCTTCAGACGCTCTCTGTGCTGCTCAGCTTATTATAGAGTACACACACTTATTTAACCTGGTCTATGAGAGTATGAAACCTCAAAGTCAATATGCTCAGCACATGTGCTATGGTACACTGTAATCTCCCCATAATATGGACAATATTGCATTTATTTTCTGGATTTTCTGTGCAAAGCGTGGCCATCTGTCCCCAAGTTGTGCTTGGGAGGTTTATACAGTTTTTTGCATAACATTTCTTACTCCCTCCCTCCTATCGCTTTCTCCTCCACATGTCTCGCTGTGTGCATTTTTCAAACTAGTATTTTTATCCACAGAAGGGGCACAAAAGATCAAATTGTGTTTCTGCATGAGTGCAAAAGAAAGTCAATGTTTCTATCTTTGCCTTTCTATAATAAATACCAGTGACAGCAGATAAATGACCGTGTGGTCTAACTGCTTATTGAGATCCTAATAAAATGAAAAGGTCATGACATAGATCGTCTTAAGTGTCTTGTGTCTACCCACAATTACCTACTGTATGCTTTCTGGTAAATCCAGGATCAGCTGTCATAGCTCCATAGCAGTCGTTGCTAGGTAACTTCAAATCTTTTGTCAGTGATAGCTTTGTTATGACTAAGTTCATAAGAGGCAAACAAACACGATAAATAATGTACAAATAAGTAAATGTCAGGGTTGTTCTTTCTTAGCAAGCCTGGCTGAAGGCATGTTTATACCTTAATCTAATAATAATGTGATATCTTATTGATCCCTGTGCAGAGGTGCTGTCTTTATTTGATTTGCTCAAGAGAGGTTATTACAAAGTATCTTATATTGGAGCTATGATCGATCGGATGTCCTGCTGTATTGCAACTCGTTTACAGTCACATGGTTGTCAGAGTGTTTCTTGAGTCTTTAACTCGATTATATAAAAACTTTTCATGTTCAAAGAAGGCCAGATGAAATTAAAAGATTTCTTCATGAACAAATAAATAGTTATGTAACATAAATGCCTTTGCATTTCAGTTTCCAGATTCTAAAACCTGTGCTCTCAAGGTTTACATTATACGCCTAAAGATCAGCTTTTCTCACGTCATCATTCAAAGTCCAACATACAGTGAGATTCAGCCTCTGCATTTAGGCCAGTGTTAGGAGCTGTGCCACCCTTATAGATCTTTTTAGAGCCGACGTCATGATTATGTCATCGTGTTTAGCTGGAGGCAAAACAAAGGAAAAATTGGAGGCAAGCACGAATCGCCAGAGTAGTAGGCCACGCAACCGAGCCAAGATGTCATCTTGCTGTGTTGTTGGCTGCCAGAAGCAACTGAAGTTATATCACAAACCAGCTACCAGTGCCAACTGTGGTAAAGTGGATAAGATACCAGCTGGGAGATGTACGCAAGCTGAGACAAAAACCCCAAACAGTTTTCCATGTGAAAGAGAAAAATACAACTGAACACCTTATGAATAAAATCTTCTGTTTTCTACTGAAAGAAGAGGAGTTTTAATTGCCTTGTTAACTCTGTAAAATACACCGTCTTTAAACTCAACAAACAGAAAGAAAAAAACAAACCTCACCAACATCATCTTGATCAGTTTTTCCGCTGTTATAATGATCACTAACTCTCAAACCCTTAAATTCCAAGTTAGATGTGAAAATGGTCTGGTGCTGCAGGCTGTTTTCTTCTGGCTCGTCCTCCGGGGCTCAGTGCACCGTCCTCCGGCCCAGCTGGTGTCTACTCTGCCATTGAGCACGTCATGGAGCAGCACCTGTCACTGGTGCAGACCATTAAACTAGCAAAATAAAATGACAAAAATTGCCCGCTAACATACGAAACAGCTTGCAACATATTCATCCACTCGTCCAACCGTATGGCAATTGTCCATCCATTGAGTGAGCATGCATGGATCGACCAGTCTGGTCCCATTGGTAAATAATCACTTTGTCAAGTAACACCCGCAGTTCTGGAGAGTGAGTGACGGTAAATATTCAGAAGAGCTCGTGCTTTCTTCAGCCACTGGTAAGAAACAAGCTAGGAGGAAAACATGCTGGCTTGTGTTAGCTAACTTGTTTTGGGATTTATTTATTTATTTTTGCCTCCACCTAAGCCCCGCCCACAAAAGTCCTAATATTTACTAACAGAAAATGGGTCTATATATTTCAAACCTAAACTCTATGCCTGTTTAATTCAAAAGAAAGCCAAATTTTGAAGATGGTTAAAAGATGTTGCTGTAAAACTAACATGCATATAGCCATATCTTAAGTTAGCTAATGTTCAAGAAATGGTAGCTAACTAGATAACTAATGACTGATGTAGATTCGCTAGCTTATTTTGCCAACATCAGCTCACTTAAGATGCATGACTATATACCAAGCTTGCTCAAATGTGATTGGAGCACAGATGAAAAGTGGTGAGACACAGGAAACACGCTGAGGACCATCTCGCTGGAGCTGAATTGACCCTTCCTGAGTCTTTAAAGGCATAAACATATAATCCCTTTAAATCATCACACATATGATGCACAAAAAAGTATGTGGTGGCTGCATCTGCAGAGATCCTGCCCTCTGCTGTAATTCCCTATTTTCTCATTATGTTGCTCCTCAGGATGCTTTACCAACAGCTTAGAGAAATCCTGCTGTACCGTTTACTGAATTATATAAAACACTTTAGTATATGCATAGAAAAGGTCGGCGTAGGAAACTGGACTTGGTTGAGCTCTTGAAGACGTTTCGCCTGTCATGCAAGAGGCTTCTTCAGTTCTGAGCTCAGTTCTGAGTCCAGTCGTCTATGGGAACCTTTTCTACGCATGCCATGACCTGGATGACTGAGAATCTTCCCAAACACTTTACTATATGCAAAGAAGCCCAAATAAAATAAAAAGTTTCTGTATGAATAGTTAGTTATCACATAAAGAGCCTTGTGTTTCAGTTTTGAGAGTGCTTTTAAATGCCAAGGTCTCTTATTCTTAATGTTGTGGTATCACGTATTACATTATACTATATTATCCTGAATAAACACTATGCCTTCGACTATTTTCTTTGCAATTTGTCATAATTGCGAAGAGCAAAAGTTTTAGTTGGAATGAAATGTTGCGCAATCTTGGGCGTTAACTCAACCCATCTCATTTTGCTGTGTAACACCATTTGTGTCAGAGGACACTTTGTGTATAAGCAGAAGTGGCAACAGATTGGCCTCTCAGTTAAACTGACCCAAACAACAGCTGACAAAAATGTCCTCAGGCAAGACACTGAATCCTCTGCCAGCTCACTCATCATAATGGCCTCCTGTGTGAGAGCACTGGAAATGTAGCAGAGGGAGCATCAAAGGTTTCAGATGATTTTCTTTGAAGATCGAGTCACAATCGCAATGCATGTTATCTGCCGCTGTCGATCCCCGGCTGTATCTGAGGGTTTAAGAGTCGGTATAAGAGGAGACAGCAGGAGCAGCATCAAAGCCCTGAGAACCTGATAAAGACCCAAGCGGGACACCCTGTTCCCTCGAGGGGGCCATCCACAGATGTCTCTCATTCTTCCTGTGTCACTCTCTCTCTCTTTTTCAAAGTCGCACCCGTACTCACATATAGATCATACCCAGGAATAAATGGCCAATTTGTTCTCATTTCCAGGCCCTCAAATACCGGCATTTTGGCACGCCCTTCTGTGACTCACGCAGATGCACAAGACGCCCTTTATTGTCCAGGCTTTCAGTAACTTCAGTGTAAACCCATTTGCTCCAGGTGACATAATATAAATAACAAGAATGACAAACAAATACAAGACTGTGACCCAGGAGGATGGGATCCATGCCCATGTCAAACCAAAAGTACATATTGTTACCTGTGTCACACGGCCTCTGTCACATGACATAGGCAGGATACTTATTCTAAAATTTTTCTTTTTTTAGTAGTAGAAGTAGTTTTGTTGCCTAAACCAAATTGATCTTTTCTTAAACCCAACTAAGTACTTAGGTTTAAGTTAAACCTAATGAAACTGTGACTGTTTCGCAACATTTACCATATGTTAAAAGGCTTTATGGCAGCGTCTCACACAGATGCTAACGGGTATTTTGTGCATCAGCATGAGATGCCAAGGGGTGTAACAAATATGTCTGTAATTGATGACCTGGGGAGGTGTTGAAATGTCACACGCTGTCAGAACACATGAACAGACACTTCATTCCATATTCACAGACCACAGAGAAGCAAGGATTCAATGGCTTGACAATATAGTAAATAAAGGAGAAAAATATGTTCTGTTCCACAACAATTCAAACCAATTAGCACTAAACCCAACTGGGAAGTGTTTTAAGATGTAATTTAACCTGCAGTTTAACCCAGCTTAGAGCCATTTGGAGTTGCACTTCCTTTTGTATCTACAAATTAGGGGGATGATTACCAGCTAAGTGCTGCCATGTCTCTGAGGGCCATTTGGCAGATAACCAGCAATCATTGCACGTCTTATTCTATAAATCTACTTGGCTGGAACATATTTGCTTTAATGTCTATAGTATAGCCGGTCTAAGTCTTTTAATTTTGTCTTTTGAGAGATGTATATGATTGTTTTTT
>JAJHUR010078909.1:0-12336 GCA_027495735.1 Lutjanus campechanus
CACTTAACCTGATGCTGTCCAAAGCAGTTCATTGCTTAGCTTCCGTGCTGGTACTTCTCTGTGCTTCTCCAAACTGAGGGCATGCCGACTGGGACCGGCATCTGCTGCAGGTAATACTATTGATACCTCATACATCCTCCTGTCAAATAATCTGAACAATCTCTTCAAGATAACTTTATCTCTGTGGTTTAATGTCAAGTCATGATTGAAGCTTTGCAAAAGCCAGACAGAAGCCAGAGAGAAAGACAATGGCTGATATGCGTATCAGGCCCTGTGTTTTTGCAGCATAGCACCTAATGACATTACTCTGACCCAAACCCTGCACTACAGAGAGGAAGCCCAAATGAGGCTAAGTCCTTGATCCTGCGATAAATGCTCTGCTGAATACAGAGGCTCGTTAACGGCGAGGTGCCAGGATTTTCCCATTAAAGTCTCCTGAGTAACACTATTACTTTTAACACATTCCAGTGGGGTCTTAGTACACACATCGAGCCAAACGAGTGGCACAGGCCCAAATCAGTAGTGAAGTAGTGAAATATGATATCGAGGCACATGTTACATGCAGAAGATCTGGTTTTAGTTGAATGCTGTTTTGGCAGTCATTATTTATGGCTGGGGGACCCCTACCCTGCATCCCCCACTGTGTTTGCATATGGAGTTTGATGGTCACATTACACTTTGGCTCTTTATCATTTCTTCAGGGGCTGTAGGGGTAGCTCAGCAACCATTAACAAACATCCCTGCTGGCAGTTATTGTAGAGTCTAAAATAACAAAACTTTAATAACTCATTTAAACTAATGATGATGATCCACTCTGTCAAGAATTCAGATTTTATCATCGCTTCTATTAAGCCCCTGAGGGTCTTGATTCCTTCTCATGCTCCCTGTCGTCCGGTTCATCCACGAAGCCGTCTGCTGGAGGTGACCATCTCTTCAGGGAGGCTTTGAGTACGTCACATAAGGACTTATGCAGGCCGAGATGTTTGTGCACAAGTCTGCGGTTTATGTAACAGGCGAGGGGGACAGTTCCCTCGGCCTGTTTATGAGGAAGCTTGGTGGCAGCAGACACACCTACTCATGACTCTGATTTAGTGCTGGAAAAATAAGACTTCCATCTCCAGACAAGAAGTCTCTGAGGTCTGTCTCATTTTGTTTTGTCTCCATTGTATGAGTATGGACCACCCTTTATGTAGACGACACGTCCCAACAATAAAGCATCCGAAAAATCCACCATGTTCACAAAGGCACATATTAACATACTTCCAGCATCCTGCAATTGTTGCCATTGTTTGAGGCTTAACAGTGGTATTAGGACTGAAGCGGTTAGTCGAGATTCTTTTTGTGGCTATTTTAGTTCAATATGCAAATTTAAGGAGAATTTGAAGCGTGCATCAGTTAAAACCCAAATATGCCTCGTGTTGTAGCTTGTAATTCTTGGGTATCAGGTTATTTGTTTGACAGGAGTTTATTGATGGCATGTAGATTCTTATTTTTACACGCCTCGCTATGCAAATTATCATCTTACTCACACCTGTTGCACAAGTGAAACGTCTCATAGTGTAACAAAATTAGATTGGTTTCTAAGAGTGTGAGATTGTAAATTGACAGAACAGTCTCACCACAAGCTCCAGTGAGCAGCAGTTTGTGTTTTTTGATTAGGGATGCATGATAAATATTCAGGCCAATAATTTATCAGCAAATTTATATCATTTATTGTTCCGATAATAAAATTATAGCTGACAGATATTGGCCATAATAATATCCTATTTGACAAATTATGTCAAAGTATTTAATTTGAATTCTTAGGCAATAATGTGCAATGAAAGCTAAATTTTATATATTTAAAAACATTTTTTAAATGTATTTTACCAGAAAAAATAAATCAACATTTGAAATCATCCATCTTTGATCGTTACATCTTAGCCTTTCTTACCCTCAGGTGTGCAGAAACTATGTTAGTGTTGTACAGGTTACTGAAATTTAGGTAGTAGATTTTCTAGAATTTACTTGTTGTGGGTCACACAGAGAGTGAAGCACACAGGGTGTGTGTTTGTGTTCAGTTCAGCCTTGGACCAGCATTAATGTCCCTTCTGGATCTTCTGTTTCTGATATATTTGGTATCGAGTATCGCACCAGTATCAGTTCAGTTTCAAGTAGTGTTTTGTAATCGAGTACTGTGATACTAAACTTGGTATTGGTAGTGTGACAACACTATTACAGCTTATATGAACTTCCCTTTAAAATGCAAAAATGTGAAGCTATCAGGTATCTTATTGGTGTCGGCCATGGGAAGTAGGTAATTATTGGTTATTAGTATCGGCTGGGGAAAAAAACCCATATTGTGCATCGCTATCTTTGATCATACCACACAATCTTCCACAGTTCATCCAGTTCTCATTCAATTTTCCAGTCTTTCAGTCTCAAATTTAATAGATATTTAGGTGATTCATTGACAGAACATTTATCTGCAACTGTTTTAATAATTGATTAATCCTTTGACATTTGCTTGTTTCATTTTCTCCCTTGTGAGGATTTAATGCTTTTGTCACCCTAAGTTTTTAACTGTTGGCTGGATAAAATTTGAATAAGTCACTTGGTCACGGGGAAATGATAATGGACACTTTTCACAATTGTTTTATGACATGTTATAGATAAGAAGCTATATAATTTAGCAGTACTTGACAGAGACATATTTCTAAAATAAAGAATAAGTTAATCTCCACTAATCACCCCTCTGACATCTTTGTTTTATTAAAGATGTTTTTCACAGTGAAAGGCTGTATAAAAATCTGAATGTAAGTGTTGCCATGATCTAATTTATATAGCTAGATGGGTAAACATGAGGCACTCGCAGGTCTCTGTAGGGAACTCCCTTTTGCAAAAATACTGGTCTCTTTGTTTTCATGCAGGGTGATCATTAGTTTGGTTGCAGAGTCATTTGAGAGAGACATTTAACTTGTTTTCTTGTAAGTCAGTAAGTCAAATGATGTCAGTTCTCTGAACCTTTTAAAAAACATGTTAGAGTTCCATGTCCATTTATAGCGTTCGGGTGACACTACGCAGTGAGTTAGCAATGGTGTCAAAAGTTTCACTCACTAGATCACAACTACAAATGGTAATAATGAACACAAGGGCCTGTTGAGTGATTTTGTCTCATTAACAGAAATAATGAGAGGTAACATTTTGAAATAACACACTCATTTTGCAGCCAGCTCGTAAAATGGAAGCTTCTAGTCGATTTCAACCGTGACAATGAATTCATTGTGATCATTTAGACATGACTAATCTGCTCTTGCCTGAAGCTGCTCTGTGCATTTTCACTGAAGTTTTGTCACAACTAATTGGAGCCTCTGCTGACCTCATCTGGTGCAGCAGCTGAACTGCATCTTTGAGGAACAAGACGACATGTGCCGGTCTAAAGCCGGGCTATATGCATCTGAAAGAGAGCAACAGTGAGTCGTTGGTGAGCGCAGTCCTCTGTTGATACAGCCTCCACCCTCCAGCTATTGTTGTGAAATAGGAGGGAGGGGTGGGGGGTTATCACTGAAAGGCTGAGGTCTAATTTATTCAGCTGCCTCCCCCCGCGGTGAGTGTTTGTATGCTTTGAGACGGGGACGTGTGCCGGTGCATCTGTGCCCTTAATGGAGCACACATTTGATTCTGATGCTATGAAGCATCATGTGGTAAAACCAGAGAGATGGAGGAGACCATGCTTTGCTCCTGCACATGTCTCCTGTGATGGAGAGCCAGACATACACTCAGACACAGTGATATTACTTTAAAGGCGTTGATTTTAAGCCTTTTCGCCTGAGCTGCTTGCACGCGTGTGAGCAGGTCATGACAATTGTATACTTACATTAGTATCAAACCTGAATCTTGACTGTTTTGACAGCTAAAACTTGACTGAGTTGTCACAGCGTGATGGTGGCTCTGACACAGATGTCTCGGTTTCGAGGCGCTGGCTGGCCTCGGGGCCGGAGGTGTCCAGAGTTGGAATGTGCTGCCTTGTGGTCCTGCAGACTTTGTTTTGAGGGGGGGACGAGTGCATGTGTGCGCTGCTGCAGTCTGCAGGGAAGGCCCATGTTGAGGTTAACCACAGCGAGTGGTCCTTATATAAACCAGCACATGTCCTCCTCCTTGAATAAAATGTACAGTTTGCTCTGTTTTCCTTGGACACTGAATGACAACAAATGGGTTTGTCAGGACAGATATTTCGGGGCAGGTCTCCTCGTCACTTCTCAAGCTAATTTAATCCTACCTGCATTGTCTTTTTGTTATTCATAAACATGCATTCCAGTCAAACTTGTGGACATTCTTCTCTCTGTCCTGTCCCAGATGTGTAAAGGCTCAGTTCAAAGCGAGGAATGTCCTCTGCTCGCGTTGTTTATCAGCCTTCACATCTCACGACCGAGTGAGTGGCTCGTTGTGGAATGCAGCTCATTTGCCCTGCTGTCATCACATCCGTGTGGATCTGTCATGTGAAACATCGCCCCCTGAACTGCTCTTTCGATATATTCAAATGTGTAGGAAAATTAGTTGCTGTTTTTTAAAATTTTGTTTAGCCTCACGTGTTCTGTTCTATGCATTGCCTCCAGGAAAGAGAAAGAGAAGGGGAAGACTGTAGAAATGTGGAATGCTGCATCACAAATTCGATTACTCGCAAAGCACATGGATTCACCCTGTGGATTCAGTGTGACTAGCTGTGGTGTTTCATCGTGCTGATATCATCTTAATGTCCATGTGACCAATGAAAAACTTACAGTATTCTCATTTGCGTCTGAGCTTTTATCACAGATGTACAGTTTTTGAAGGTTAATCAGTATGTCACGGGTCTATGTAATGCCATTTACGCAGATTTGACCATATAAACAGCTTGAAGTTGTTTTTCCTCAACAGTCTAAATAAAGAATAGTCACGTTAAAGAGGTCAACATGCGTAGAAACATGATTTAAAAATTTCCTGGTCCATCAAAAACTGTTGTGGAGATGAAGTTTGAAACAACTTAAATGGAGAGCAGCTGGAGTACCAGCACAGAAGCTAAGCGGTGTGAATGTGCCAGAAGCAAAAGGTATTTTAGTCACTTAAAAAAGTTCCACCTAAAAAAATCACGAGTTTAAGTGTACACTCTATTCAGAATATTTTCACAGTTATACTTTCCCATCAGACATCCTTTTCTGATGAGAAACCACCGCTATATAAACCAAATGTTGCTCTCTAAACCAACCAAACTCCATTGGTGAAATCAGTCATTTTTACCTCACAGAACACGGGGGTTACTGCACTAAACTGTCCTCGATCGGTTAATTTGTTTGTGTTATTGTGTGACTTTGGTGAATCTGAACTATCCATTTATGACACCAAAGTCACACAGAAACACAAACAAACTAATAAATTGAGACAACAGTTGACCCACACATTCCCCGTCCTGTGAGGTAAAATTACTGATTTTGCTCATTGATTTTGGTTGGTTTGGAGAGAGATTGATATTTGGATTATATAACAGTGGTTTCCTGTCAGACAAGGCTTTCCATTAGCAAAGGTAGGCCTTTTTAAGTGGCTAAAATATCTTTTGTTGACCCTGTCCATAGCAGTACGGTGCTTAGTTTCTATGCTGATGCTCCTCTCTGTTTCTCCAAACTGGGGGCACACTGACCAGCATCTGCTGTAGATAATACATTGACTGTTGATAAGAACCTTATACAACCCCACTTCAAACAATCCCAACTATAACTTTAATGTCAACAAGATAAAATAAATAAAAACAGAGAGTATTCTCATTTGCCTTTGAGCTTTTATTCCTGATGTACAGTTTTTGAAGCTCAGTCAGCCTGTCACGCTTCTTTTTGATGTCGTCTATGCAGATTTGAAAATTTTAACAGCTTGAAGTTGTTTATCCTAAACAGTCTTGATGTAGAATAATCACATTAAAAGGTGCAACGTATGGAGAAATGTGACTGGATAACTACTCTGGTGCACGAAAACTGTTATTTGAAGTTTGAAATATCTTAATACAGGGTTCACGTGCTCGAAATCATGTTTTCAAGGTTTAAAAACTGCTTTGATTTTATATAAAATTCTTGAAACTGCTTAACTAACTGACCGAGTAGGTTTTTTTTTTTAAAGATTAAAAAAAAGTCAGATATTGGCTCAGCCATGTTATCAGGATGTCAAGGCTACTTACAGACATCTGACACATTTTGAAACCTGACTTTGTTGTGCTTTCCTTTAATTTGTCACACTTCTGTAGAATTAAATCACGAAACATCATTTTGATTGTTTGTGGCACAATAACATCTCATTTAACGTGATGAAGAAATTAAATGGGGCCTAGTCAATTTTAACATACATGTATATAAATACAGAGGTGCCAAAAGTACACACATTTTTCAGGAGAAGGTAAGATACGTGTGTAACAAAAGACTCGTAAAAGCAGAAGTACTCATTCAACTTCTGTACTCAAATAGAAGTTTAAAAAAAGTACAGGCTCTGAAGTGTACTACTACTACGTTTTACTGTATAAAAATGAAAAGCAGCCTGCTGAAGGACATTTCTACAGGCTGTTCTGTGAAAAGCTAACTGAGCTTCACCTTTTCTCCGTGGTTGAGTCTCCCCCTTTTGTCTGTTTAGTCTTGTTGCATCTTTTACATCTTTTTTTTAACATATTTATTTGGTTTTAGCACTGAAGGAACATAGAGCCATAATTTCATTAATATTTTTAAACACCTGACTCCCCCCATCCTCAATGTCTAATATTCAGAGAAAAAGAGAAAGAATGAGAAATGGAATAAAGACAAATATGCTTACATTTATATATTTATAAGTGGTTGGAAATTATAACAATACATATAAAGAGTTACAGTGCTTTTTAGCTGTGCTGCTTTTTTATTCATTACTTTTACTCATTTTAAAGTTGTTTTTGTCTTGTTACGTCATTTTCGACTTGTTGCATCTGTCGTGCGTGTTGTCAGAAAAATAAATTCTCAAGTACAGATACCTGAAAACTCTACTTAAATACAGTATCTGTACTTTCTGACCTCCCACCACAGTATAGCCTAAATATGTAATTTACCACAGCTGTGTGGTGCTGGAAAAGCTTGAAAATGCACTTTGAAAAGTGCCTGAATTTGACATTTTTTAAAAAAGGTGTAGGAACCCTGTAGAGAAACATGGTTGAAAAATATCTGGTGCATGAAAACTGGTGCAAAGAAGAAGTTAGAAAACAGTTTGGGTTGCCAAAACTCAAGTGCTCAACTGTGTATCTTTCTCAACTGTAACAGAAAAGAACAGGGACAACCAGACCTCTTTGTCAGTACATGCAAAGTACTGTCTCCTTTTTAATTAACGTGTAGCCTTTGAATAAGTCGTCCTGTGCCTCTGGAGTGTGTCACTCTTGGCAGTGAATAATGTAATTTTCTTCAAGAGTCTTCCTGGGAGTAGATGAAGTGGAGGGAGGAGTGAGAGGCTGAACTCCGCCCCTTTGTTTTCTCACCATGTGACCGGGAGTGCTTTTAAGACACACTCAGCTCCGACTCAAACAAGAGGCATCTGTCTGTGTTTGAACACTCAGAGGAGTCGTACCGCAGAGAAACTTTAGAGAAACTTGGAACATGCGCTGCAAAATGAGCTACAGTCTCCCCTGCTCGCCGGGAACCTCGCCGACATATTCGGGTCGTTTGATGTCCTACAGGGCGCGATGTGCCAGGTAATAGACTTAAATATACGGTCTCCATCGGGTGTTTTACTGTCGGTTTAGTCATCTTTCAGATGTCCCATGTGCTGGTTCCATTAATTATTAGTACTTAAGTGTGTAAACATTTGTAAACCAATTTCTTGTACTGCTTTATATTGACTTAAGTCACTCTTGGCATCTTGGATATGGTTGAAATCCAATCTGCTCTCTGGCCATTTGCTCTCGCTGTGTGCCCCGCATGTTGTGTGTATTTTGCCATCAGCTGTTTTGGTATGCAGGCCACTCTCTTCTCTCTGTTTGTGGCACTCCAACATGTTTTCTTTCTCTCAAGTGTGGCATGTGTTTGGTATGTGTTTTGGTGTACGTGCAGCCCCCAGGGCAGCTGCCCACAACGTGGAGGACGTGCGCTCAGGCACGCAAGACGTACACATGATGGTGACCACTGGTGCTCCATATGATGTTGTTCACGGACTGTGATGCGTAATGCTTACTTTTATATATAATTTTTTTAAAATTATACTCTTACGTTTAGCTGGGATTGGTGGAGTGTATGCTTCTAAAAAAGACCTTTCCTTCAGTTTTCCAATTTGAGTCAAATTTACGCACGAAACATCATTTGTTTTTTTCAAAACGCGTGAATATATTTAACAGAAATTATATCAAATTTAATGTTTTAGATGTAACGTGGTTGCTGGAGGTAGTTTATGTGTGTGAGGAAACTTTATATTTAGTTTTCTGCAGCCCTCCATCACTTAAATGTTTGTGTCTGTTCCGGGGAAGAAGTTTCTCCTCTGTTGAGCACTTTAACCCGTTGTATATCTTCTCTGTCGCTTTTTTTCTCACTGGACTTACATCACTAATGAGTTTCCAAACATGATTAGATGTTTGCTGCACATAATGTTCCCTCTCGGGTCCCAGATTCAAGCCAGAGCACCTTCTAGCGGCATGAAATGCGTTGGTGCTTTTTTTTTTCCTTTTGCATCCACATCCGAGCAGGGCGGTGATTGTGCAACACAGGCAGCAGCGTTATCTGTCGAGACGGATCTAAATCCTTTGTTTTGTTTTTTGTCTTTTCATGAAGTAAATCCTGAACCCAGGCAATCATTTTATAGAGGATCGTGAGCGGGGGCTTAGTAAGTCAGTGGTCTTTTAATGTGTAAAGTGCGGGACGTGTTTTCCTTTCTTTCTTTGGGAGGGGGAAGGGAGGTGGAGGACAAAATGTTGGCGATGCTTTGAAGTGATTTGTGGTGCTAAAGTAGGATGGGTGCACGTAGAAGCGGCGAGGATGCTTCACATTTCTCCACCACCTGATAAAACGTGTTTTTACGGAGAAAGGAGAACAATGAGATTTTGCTGATAATGAGAATTGATCGCTGACGGAGACAACAGCCGCGCCCGGAGGAGCGGAGCCACACTCACCGTTTGTAACCTGGTTGTATTAGAGTCATACATAGATAACAGCTGATAAGACTGGATGAAATGTCGCTATTTAAACAGTCTCCAGGAGGGCTGTTATCAGGGCTCCCGCTGTTGACTAATAACATAAATATTTTACTGAAATCTGCTGGACAAAGCAAAAGCTTATTTGTGCTTTTTGCTTTATTTAAATGCTTAAAGTCTTCTTAGCCAAGCACAATTAGATCATGTTTTTCATCATCTGTTAATATGGGTGTGATCATGCTCTGATTCATACATGATATCATCTGTGCTGTGTTTCATCCCCAGTGGGACACCTGGTTTATTGATGGAAGACGTCATGTTAGACGCCTCTATTGTTGCTGTCTTATTTCAAATTTAGACTTGGAACATGTTTGTGTGGCCTCATGTCACCAGGGCCAAAGACATCAGTACACTGGCATTATATCTGAGGTGCAGGTTGTGGAACAGTACTGAAATGTGACTTCTGTTTGGAGACATTTTTACGGACTTGTTTGGATCAGGGGCTGATGATTGCATGATTGAGGGTTGTATGAGACACCTCCCCCTCCTCACTCTGATGCTTTACTCATGTAAATCTCTGATGTGGTGATTAGCATAGTCTGACTTGCGTGTTTAAAACGGCACCATGTTTACAGCATCCCTTTTTGCCTTCAATAACGGTCAAGAGTGGCTATCTGTAGTTCATCTGTGAGACTTCCCATCAAGTGCACTAAAAATAGTACATGTTTTTTTTATTTTTGGTCTGAGTGTTTTGGATTCTGTCTTAAATCTGTTCATCTCATTCTCTGGAAATGACTGTTAATCTACACATCAGAAGTTCGTTTAGCAGTGAAATCCCCAGAGATCATGTTTTGCCCATTATAGACCAGATTTGGCAGTTTAGTGAATGTGAAAGAGCTGATATTAATCTAAAGCACGTGGTAAACATGAGATGAGTATCTAATCACTTGCGTTTTCTCTCCACAGTGCATCCGGTGCCAGCGTGGTTGCCATTGATAACAAGATTGAGCAGGCAATGGTGAGTTTTGCACACGTTTAAAAACTACAACGAATGTGGTCAGGCGACCCACATTTTCTGCAAGCCTGTACAGTCAAATGACTTGTTTCAGGATGAGTTGTCCCGCTGCCAGTGCTCGTAGAAATGACGAACATAAAACACACATTTAATGTAATAATCTGCAATAAATTCACCTATTGTTTGTGAAAACTAGTGGATTTCTTTTTCTGAGTAACCAGCTTTCTGTTGGTCTTTCTTAGAAGAAAAATACCAGGAAGATAAATGAATTATTCAGTATTATCTGAGAGCTGCCCACGCAATTTGATTGACAGGCAACCTCTTGGAAATGCAGTTGCAAAAACCCCCACAGCAATCTCATGAAAGCCATTAACATATTTCCAAAAAATTCTAAAAAAAAAACTAAAAAACTAAAAAACTAAAATCTCTGACATTTTCTCTTGTTTGAGGATCTATTTAGGTCATTTCTTTTCTTCACTTTAAAAGTAAACTATTTGTTTTAACTTTAAAAAGTTAGCTGTGGGGCGGCAGTAGCTCAGTCCGTAAGGAATAAATAAAAACTGTATATTTATGTTAAGTTAATGAGAAAAGAGTAATTGATTCCACTAAAGTTCTGTATGATTTTTTGCAGTGTGTTATCTTTTGTGCTAATTTTAGTCTCCCTTTTCTTGTCTGTCAGGACCTGGTGAAGAGCCACCTGATGTACGCTGTCCGCGAGGAGGTGGAGGTATTGAAGGAGCACATCAAGGAGCTGTACGAGAGGAACTCGGTGTTGGAGCGTGAGAACGCCGTGCTGAAGTCACTGGCCAACTCGGAGCAGCTCGGCCAGCTATCCAATCAGCTTGCCCAGGGCGGCAGCAGCACATCGCCGCCGCTGCAGCATCAGCAGCAACACCCGCTTGTCACAAACAACAACAACAACAACACCCCCTTGGCACACCACGAGGGGAGTCAGAGTGTCCCTCATCAGCCCAACATCACATCGGCGTGATCCCCCTCCCCCTGATACACACACTCTAACACCCATGGACTGGTGTGGAAGATCCTGTTAGTAAAGACAACAACTGCTACCGTCCCCTTCGCTTGGCTCTGCGTTCAATATCGCTCCATTCAAGGAAAAATCAGCAACATCTTTGTTTGCCACCAAGAGCCATGCTTCAGTGTGTGCACGTCAGCGGGCCTTCACATTATTAAGACATTTTCCACCCCTTGAAAAGTCTTATTCTGTCCCCTGAAGGAGAAGAAGGTGCAGGGGAGCCGGTGCACACCATAAAACTGCATGCTGGAGATGGGGTCGAAGGGCACAGAGAGCTCGATTTGTTGGGGCAACAAGGGGTGCAAGAGGGCCGTGCAGCTCTGTGAGGTGCCTGACGAGGGTTCTGTAACATCCAGCAGGGACTGTCCTCCCCGGTATCCCCCACCCAGCATCACCATCTGGCCTGGGAGAGGCCAGAGAACCGAGAGGGGAGGTCAGGAAGGAGGACGCCAGCGGGCGCCTCAGCTTGAGTCGAGAGCCTCGGCTTGTTATATGCTGCAACAAAACGCTTGTGTTGTTTTCTCAGAGCCACCGTACTTTGACATGAATTATAATACTTTTTTCATTAGTTCAGTTTTAGTATTTGCATTATTTATTTCAGGGCTGCTATTTTCATAATGTAAATGAACAATGTCATGGAGATACTTATTAAAAAAACAAACAAAAAAGAACCCTTTCTCTTTGGTCTTTTGGTATTTTAGAATCTGTCAGGTATTAAATTTGGTAGTCTCTTCTTCTTGCAACAAGTAGATCTCAGTAAGTAGGCAATAAGTTCCATAATAGAAATTCTTTCTTCTCATGACACAGTGCTAACACTAAAGCCGAGCTTGCATTAGGTGAAATCCAGGTTGAATGTATATTTTGTAAAGTGTAAAGTATTAAAAGCAAAGGAGGGTTTGTACAGGAGAACGCCTGTTGTTAAGATGTGATGGGATGTTTCGATAAAGAAAACTATTAATTCACTTTTTTAGAATTTCTTTGTCAAAACAGAAAAAAAACAGATTAATTTGGGGGTTTGGTTTGGGGGATGAAAAGCTGTGAAAATTGTTCGACCTACTTTATAACCAAAGACGCAAAGCTGTGTAAGTCCTTTTTTCCCCCCATTTTTAAATGCACACTCATACTTTTTTCTACTCTCTCCTTCCCTGTATTTTT
>JAJHUR010078909.1:12356-52086 GCA_027495735.1 Lutjanus campechanus
TTTTTTTTTTTTTTTTTTTTGTCACTGCATTTTTGCATGTCCTGCATGATCTATAATCAGACCACTTTCTTACCTCATGTTTTTATCTTAGCACTCTTTATTTTTCTGTCAGTCTGTGAATGATTGTGAGAGGATTTATGAAAGAGAAAGGGAACAATGGAGCAGAGAGGGTGGAGGAAGTGAGAATAAAATAAAAAGAATGAAAAGGTGTTTGTGTCGGTTGGAGGGAAGGGCCTTGTGCACAAAACAGTCAGAAAAGGAGCCATCTTTGTTTTTGTTTTCATGTAAATGCTGTGTTGAACTTCATATGCAGAGAAAAGGTTTTGTTACATTGCAAATTTAATGTATTTAATGAATGCAGCATTTAGATTTCGATTGTAGTGTACCAACACTTGGCTTACAAATACGAAATAACAACTAGACATTATCTGCAGAAAAAAAATGGAAACTATTAAACATTTCACACTTTAAAGCTGGAACCCAGTCGATTGTGTGTGAGCATATTATGGGATGTCCTGTCTGTGTCACGTCTTTTGTGCCTCCTGTGCCGTCGTCGTCTGCTGTTGTCAGGCGATCCGGTTTCTTTCTCTGTGGCTTAGAACCAAACCAAAACGCTTGGTAATTGTACAATCAGTCATCTTTCTACAGGATGGACTCTTTGATTTCTTTTTCCCATTTGTTTTTCTTTGCAAACGGGCTTATTTCTTCTCTTCTTTAGAGCATTTTTTTTCCTGTTTTTCTTTCATTTGAAGGAGATGCCGTGTACATGCCAAGTGTACTGTATGAAAGTGATCACTGAGCCTTGGAGAAAATATCTTAACGATGCCCTTGTAATGTGCTGTTCAGACAATTTTAGTTTTCAGTCAAAAATAAATTACTGTTTTATTAAGACAATGTCTTCATGTTTGTTTTTTATTCGCTCACCTTCTTTTTTCTGCCCAGGAAAACCACACGAAACCTCAAAATCAAGACATCTTCATTCAAATAGATTTTTGAATTTTGAAAGCCCAAAAACTGTAATTCAGACATTTTGTAAACTCATTAAAGTGAAAGAGAATATCGGTTAATAATTTAATATTTTAAATTAGAAGCAATCCATTGTGTTAAAACAGGAGGATGCTCAGGTATGTCTGGTAAAAACATTGATTGTCTATTCGGGAACTACAGAATTTAAGTAACTGGATCTTTGATGGGGTGGGCGATGCTACAAAATTTGGTTGTTTTGTAATACCAGGGCCTGGCTCACCATATATAAAGTAATACCAGGGGTGGGTATTGGGGGTGGGTTGCAGTAAGAGGAATGTTCATGTATCAATGATATCGTCAAACATGTGAATCCATTTTTTTGGTATCCGTCCTATTGATGGTTGATACTCAAATCAAAACTTATCGATTCTTTGGGGAACGATCCACCCACCCTTAACCTTTGATGAACTGAGAGAAAGCAGTGGAAAACCCCCAGGATACAGGAAACTGTGTGGGTCAAGAGTTATTTCAAGTATGTTATTAATTTCCTGTAGAACATCTGACCAATAAAGATATTTAATTCAATTTCTAATCATGTCCCATCGTCAGTTTTAAATTTAGAATGGAATTTAGACAATTTAGGATTAGTTTCATAACATTTTCACTGGGATAAAATACCATAAATTCCCATTAGGAGACAGGTCATGGGTTCTTCCTGTGAAACAAAATAAAATGTATAATTTGCTGTATAATCAAAATTGTTGAAAAGGAAAAATAAAACAGAAGGGAAAGGAACACCAAGGAAGAAAAAATAGAAATAAAAACAGATAAAATGAATAAATGTTTTCAAAAAAGCAGTAATAACATTTGTGTTTATACTCATATATATTATATTTACACACATTTCTGTTTTTGTTGGTCATTTTAGAGAGTTGATCAAATCTTGAAGGAAATGTGTAAATATTGCTATGCTTCACAACATTTGCAATGAAATTAATTTTGTGGTCTTTACATTCAAAACATTGCATTTTCTTTAACATAAAGATTTAAATTGTGTATATATATATTCAAAATGAAAATAAAAATCTGACCAGAAAATATAAAATTAGTATGATGTGAACACATCTTGTATTTTTCCAGATTGATGACGTATCCAGTGAACCGTGACCACATTATTTCCAGTGACAGTTATCTATAAAACAACTCAAATTCTTTTCCACAATTCCTTAGAACAGCAGGAGGCTCTGACAACGCTCCTCCGTGGAATCTGATCGTTAGATAGGAGGACTTTATTTTTCCAGCGGCCAAGTACACAATCCTTGTGTGTTCACTAGAAGGAAAACAATCTGGTTTTTCTGAAGGAGGAAGTCAAGTTGACACCTGCACAGAAGGACGTGGGAAATCCTAAATGACTCCATCCTTAGTCACGCGACACCTACCTGACATTTGAGACATAAATTATCACCTCATGCTTCTGCAGAAAGGTGGTAATTTTCAAAGCAAGTCTGGCATGACTTCATGTGTCCTCCATCACCTCTGAGCCGACGTCCACTGACAGCTTTTGTCAAGTTCACACCTGAAAGAATTCAAAATACTGTTTTAATTGTTAATATTTACTTAAATATGAGGCTTCTGAATAATGTGCTGAGTTTCAAATAATTTTTTATTTCCTATTTAACTCTTTTAATTGTGTTTAAATGTTTATTCATACAGCTGAAATGTGCCATACAAATAAATCAACCAAGGGAAAATATTTTGTATCCTGAAGTCAACTGTCCTCTGATTTTCTTTTTTTATTTTAATTGCAAATATATTTTTTTATTGATTTTCAAAGTTGTATCGCACAAAAGAAGATACAAACATGCACATTTGACTTCAGTTCACCTAATCACATCCCAAATACAGCGAAGCAGTGTTCACCAAGTATGCCGACAAATTGAAATACCCACACCCATCCCTACCAAACAGGATTACAGGTTACAGAATACTTATTTTCAACAGAGGAAAAAATACAATAAGATAATCAAATAGTTGTATTAATTCCCCAAACAAAAAGGATGAAGTAGACTGTAACAGGACATTTATCACATTACTCTTTATCACTTAGTTTTCTTTCTTATGAACAGATGAAATTAGTGTTTGTGATCTGAAGTGTGCTTACATTGAAGTAAAAATGATTTAAAGTTGAACATGTTCCTAAATCAAGTCTAAATCAAATCTCTTTAATTCTAAATTTATTTTATGGAACAGCTTTTTACAAGTCCCACTGTTCTTTATGAAACACCTCTCTGCGGTTTGGTGCCCAAATCTTCTCTTCGTCAGAGCCCGTATTCCCCTGTGTAATGTTGCTAATCTCATCAGATGCAATGACTCAGTGTTGTGTTTGGCAAGGACTCTGACACGTCTGTCACGTCCTAAATCAAACTGTGAGTGTCAAACTTGCTTTTCAACAAAGATAACATATACATGCTCTGTAATAACTCATCTATGTCAGCAGTGAAAGGAGGCTGTTGTTCTGGTGGTCGGCTTCATACCAGATGAGGAGGTTTTGCAGGCATGTACATGTAGTCTTTCTAAGTTGGCTCATTCGGTGTCTCTTTGTGCAGGTCTGCAGTGATGAAGATAAAAGTGAGTAAACCACGGCTTTGGGCAATGATCATAAGGAATAATTGCCAGTAATACCAAGCGTTAAAGGGACACGTCACCCCAAAGTCAAAGATGCATACTTTTCCACTGGCCTGTAGTGCTATTTGAGAAATGTAAGGAATCCTAAATGACGATGTTTTTAGTCACTGATCACCAACCCGTCATTTCAGACATGAATTATTGCTTCATGCTTCTGCAGAAAGGTGGTAATTTTCAAAGCAACTCTGGCATGTGACTTGTCTTCCATCACCTCTGAGCCAACGTCAACTGACAGCTGATGTCAAGTTCACACCTGAAAGATCTATTGTAAATCTATTGTTATATAAAATTATAGTGCATATTTTCTATTAGCGCTGGGTGTATTGATCCCCGAATTATCAATGCTAGTCTTGATATTAGTATTGATACTAGTTCAAATAGGATTGATACCAAAAAATGTTTCCGTCACGTGTTGCCTTTTTTTTAAGTGCTGCAATATTTGCCTTCCTGATGCAATTTGTGCAGTGACCATTGATATAATGAACATTTCTTTACTTTACAAAATCTTTTCTTTTCTTTTCTTTTCTTTTTCCTCTGTTCTTTTCTCTTTTCTAGTATTTAAATACACGATCACGTCATGGAAATAGCAGATTATTATGACATATTTTGCTCTCTTAGTAAATTAGCTGCTTTTAAAAAATAAAAAGAATCAGTATAGCTTTTTTTCTTCTTCTTTTTAAAAAAATCTGTGATCTTAGCTGTAGTATTACCTGGTATTGGATCAAAATCAAATTATGGGGTATTGATCAAGCCTTCACTTCACTCTTCAGAGTCTTCACTGTGTAATGTTTCTATTCTCTTCCAAGGTACTAACTCAGTCAGTGTTGTTTTTGGCATAGACTCTGACACGTTTGTCACATCCTAAATCAATCTGTGAGTGTCGTACTTGCTTTTCAACAAGAGAAGATACGTACATGCTCTATAATAACTCTTCCCTCATGTCAGCAGTGAGAGGTCTGCACAGGTCTGCAGCAGAGACGATGGAGTTGGATAAACTTCAACTTCAGGCAATGATCATAAGGAACAAATGGCATGTACCAACAAGAAACAAAGCTTTAGCTTCAAAGAAAAGCATTAAAGGGACAGTTCACCCTTTTGCCTCTAGTGCAACTTATTCATCTAGATTGTTTTGGTGTGGGTTGCTGATTTTTGGAGCGATCGTCTGTGGAGATGTCTGCCTTCTCTTGAATATAATGGAACTAGACGGGACTTGTCTTGCGGTAATCAAAGTGCCCAAAAAATACATTTGAAAAACTCAAAAACAATGTCTCTTTCAAGAAATCATGACCTGGAATTCTCAAGATAATCCACAGACCTTGCAGTTTGATGTATTTTGTCTCTACCAAACTATACTCGCCAATTGCCGCACTGAATGAAGTGTGCATCTACTCAAGAGGTTTGTGGTTGTGACAGTGTGGGATGTAAACATTAATGACGTCCTCCTCGGCTGAGCTGTAATGTTACCCCCACTGAGCTAGTTAGTGCAGTGGCACGGTTGGTGGGTATAGTTAAGTGATAATAATCATGATAATAAACTTTATTTATGTAGCACCTTTAATGAAAACAGAACACACAACAGAAAATGACCTAAAAGACATGAAAAAAAAACACTGGAGAGTAAAAGCCATTTTTTAAGCAACTTACAAGTCAAGACAGGGTTTGATGCCCTGATCTCCTTGGGCAGGTTGTTCCACAGTCTCAGAGGTCTAATAAAGACTTCATCCCCTATAAGTACAAATCTCAATCTCAGAACAAACACAGGTAACTAAAAGTTCAGTTAAATAACTAGGGGCTAGACCTCTCAGGACTTTGTAAGTAATTAATAACACAAAATCAATTCTAAAAGCAACAGCTAATCAGTCTAAGGAAGCCAGAATGGCTGAGATGTGATTTTTCTTGCACTGAATCAGAATCTGGCCAGCAGAGTTTTGGATGAACGCTGGAGAGCAACAAATTAAAGTAATCTAAACGACTAAGGTAGAAAGAAAATACTTCCTGCATCAGAAACTAGCTCATGATTTATTGAAAAAGACCTAACTGTTGTTGGCACTTTGAGCACCACAAGCCGAGTGCCATCTAGTTCCATTATATTGGAAAGAATGCAGACATCTCTACGGTCGATATCTCCAAAACTCTGCAACTCACGCCAAAACAATCTAGATGGATAAATAGCACTACAGGTGTTTATTTTGGGGTGAACTGTCCCTTTGAATAATCTCTGCTCTTTAGTGAACTTTAAATGTGAGCAGAAGAAACTGAGACAATGAGGATTTCCCCTTTGCAGTACAGTGGCCTGTTGATACAAATGACTGCCACGCTCTCAAGTGGGAGGGAAGTTTCATTCCAAAACAGAAGTGCATCATTCAAAAAAAAAAAGTTTTCAGGAGAAAGACATATCAGCAACTTTCCAACTAACTGAGTCTCATGCTATCACACGTCATATCACCCTCTTGCAAACAAAGCCTGTCCTAACAATGCTTCAGTGTATGCTTTCTTACCCTCTGTATCAGTTATATGATCCTTGTAAATAATACAAAATGGGTGTAAAATGAGAAAAACTTTCTTACTTCCACTTGTTTGCACTTTGCAGAAGGAAACACACATGTTTACAGGTGCCACCATGTGAATCCAATTTCCCTGTTAGAGTTTTACAGAGTTACATCTAATCTGATCAACTGTCACTTCGCTGCAGACAAAGGTGGAGCGGCCCTTCTGGCTCAGTATCTAGGCTGACTTTTGGATGGCCCGAGATTTTTATTTGATCTAATTATTGTTTTATCATGTCAATAATCTTGTTTGATAGTTTGTTCCCTCTCTGTTGAACATTACTGTCCCTGCCAGGGAAGGATGAAACAGGGTGTTGTATAACATGAACAAAAGTGACCTCAGAAAACTGTGACACTAGTTAATAGATTTTGTATGACCTTAATTCATCCGTTAGGCTAAATAGTAACACACCACACTGCTAAATCTTCTTGAATGCAGTTTTAACTTTCTTACTACATGAGACAAAACCACATCATGAATATTCTGACTCCTCTTTGAAGGAATAACACAAAAGACCAAACTACAAACTAAACTAACTGGCACATTGTTGCAAACTAAAAGAACTGGATCAACCGGGCTTTGTGTCATTCATCCCATTCACCTACTTCCCACTCGTCATGTGTGTTCATACAAGCAGGCTGCGGCTCCGTGTGAGTCACAGTGCCTCATCCGCAGTTGTGGTAGAATGGGGTGTGTTATTCACGTCACTGCGAGCAAATACAGTGCAGTAAATGAGAGACTGTGGCTGATGATGGGTGAAAGCAAGACACATTTCCTCTCCCTGTGACTTGATTATCATCTTGTCCTGACATGTCCTGACTCATATGACACGTAGTAAATACGTGTCATATGAGCACGCTCACCATAATATATTGTGTGTATTACGTATATTATGTAAGAACATTTAATCAAGCACCATAGTTAAGTACAATTTTGAGGTACTTTTAATTGAGTATTTTCATTTTATGCTACTTCTCCTCTACTACACTATGGAAGCATATATGATACTTTTTACTCCACTACATTTATTTGACAACAAACAAACAAACCCCAATTCCAAAAAAGTTGGGATGTTTTGTAAAAAGTAAATAAAAAAACAAATGCAATGATTTGCTGAATTTGATGCCTGCAACATGTTTAAAAAAAGTTAGGACAGGGCAGTTTACCGCCATGATACATCACCTGCTCTTTTAACAAATCTCAGCAAGCGTTTGGGAACTGAAGACACACAAAATTCTTCCCAGTTTTTGCTCAGTGACCTCCGGTGCTCAGCAGTCTGGGGTCTCTGTTGTAACACATGCAGAACGTGTCTTGGCATTGTCTTAACGTAATAAGCAGGGACGGCTCTGAAAAAGCCCTATGTATCTTTCAGCATAAATGGGGCCTTTCATAAATGTGACAGTTACCCATGATGTCATGGGCACTAACACACCAAACATGCCATCACAGATGCTATCTTTTGAACTTTGTTCAGGTAACAATCTGGTTGGTCCTTTTCCTTTGCAGCCTGGAAGTCAAGGTCCATGATTTCCAAAAACAATTTGAAATGTTGACTCATCAGATTACAGCACAATTTTCCACTTAACATCAATCTATCTCAGATGAGCTCGGCCCGGAGAAGTTAGCAGTGTGTTTGAATGTTGATATACGGCTTTAACTTTGCATGGTCGAGTCTTAACTTGCATCTGTAGATGCGACTACAAAAACAGATCTGTGTTTATTGACAACGGTTTCCCGAGCCCATGTAGTAATCCTACAATTATGTGTGTTTTTAATGCAGTTTTTAATGCAGTGCTGCCTGAAGGGTCAAAGGTCATGGACATTCGATGTCTGTTTTCAGCCTCGCCCCTTATGTGCAGAGATTTCTCCGGATTCTTGCAATCTTTTAATGATATTATGAACTGTAGAAATCCTTAAATTCCGTGCAGTTTTGTGTTGAGAAATAAGAGTTCTTCTACAAAGTGGTGAACCTCACCTCATCCTTGCTCGTGAACAACTGAGCCTTTAATGCCCCTTTAATACCAAATCATGATACTATTACCTGTTAGCAGTTAACCTGTTTATCTTTTGAATCTTCCAAACAGGTGTTTTTAAGCATTTGATAACTTTCTCAGTCTTTTGTTGCCTCTGTCCCAACTTTTTTCTAATGTGGTGCTGGCATCAAATTCATAATGAGTGTGTATTTACAAAAAACACTTTAAAAATTAAATATCTTGAAATTATACTGTATTAAAATGACTTGCAAATTATTCTGTTTTGAATTTTACTACAATTTCTACACTGTGGTCTTGCTACTTTTACTTAAGTAAAAAAAAAAAAAAAAAAATCAAAGTGCTTCTTACACCACTGCTATTTACATGCAATCCAGTAATAATATTAGAAAATAACACTCTGAAAGGTGGCACTCTGAGTAATTACTATTTCTATCTTGAAGACAATGCTTGTTATTTTACTTCAGTAACACTTTGAATGCAGGACTTTGACCTGTAAGTAATTTTACACTGTGATATGTATAAGCATGATATGCTAGTATAAGCATTTATAGATATGTTTGAAAATCTGTAGTCCACCAATAAAGGAAATGATCTCTACTTGTCTGCTTGCACTGACTTTACTCTTCTACCACTTGTACTACACTTTATATGGCCCATACTGACCAAATCATATTACGATCATAATTCATGTAGACCAACTTTCTTACTTTCTATGAATAAGCAGCAACTGGGGAGTTGCTTAAAGAAAAATCTTAGTTGTACAACAGTTGAAGAATATGTTCATGCAGAATAAAGCATTAATAAGTGCTCTTTAATGATTAGCCAGTATGCTGCTAATAAGCAACTAGTTTGTTTGTTTGTTTTTTCAGAGAATGGTGAAATAATATTAGATTTACCCATCTCTGCAGAACATTCACAACTAATGATTGCTCATTGCTCATTGTTCAGTTCTTTTTCTTGAGTATCCAACAGTTCCATAGAGCCTCAAGTGTCACGTCACGTCAGTCTCAGCACTGGGGAAGGAAGTCTTATGTAATCTCAAGGGTGGCTTGTGCTCATTGTGTCCGTGTGTGTGTGTGCGTGCGTGTGTGTGTGTGTGTTTGCTACGCTGGGACAATTACTCACCATTCAACCATCTGCAACCGCGCCTAGCAATTATTGTTGATGAGATTTACTGTAACAGAATCTGCTGACTCGTTACTGCCGCCAAGTGGTAAAACTGAGTCATGTCACCTTGAGTGCAGTCAAGTTAACAGTTCTTTGGTGCCATCGTGTGGTGTCACTAGAAATTAACAGTAAAAGAATCGGAAACTATCGCGGTCAAAGGGTTTTCATTGCGTTCATTTGTTACAACTTTTATGTCTCTCTGGAAACATATTACCGAATGAACTCTGAGCCACTGATGTAGGTGAAAACAATACTGGTTGTTTACAAAATGCTAATGTTAATAATGAAAATAGATCTTACTTACACAAACCTATACCCATGTACCGAAATGTAAACATACATGCTTGACTAAATGACTAAATTAAAAAATAATAACTGTGTATCATTTTTTTTTAGGTCATCTGTATTCAAGTAACAATTTTCGCAGATGGAAATCACTGGGACAAGACAAACAACACACAATTAACAAAACAAATGTGAAAATAAAATATAATATTATAATATAATATTGGTTTATAATTATCTTTTAAAAAAAATTATAGATGATTGCCTTAAAGTTTCACATAGCCTACCATATGTAAACTGACAGAATTATTGGTAAATGAAAGATTATAAAACTGGATTTAATTGCAGGGTATCAAAGTGGATTTTGGAAAAGAGGAGTTACTTCAGTGATCAAGTGTTATATCTACAGAAATTATAGAAACCGTAGCTTGTGCTCTTTGATGTGGAAAATGTGTATCATAAGCTTGGGAAGTAGGAACTTCTGATTAAGTTAATTGATATAAATTGGAGAAAAAATGTTTTAATTGGATAATGGATTTTTTGAACAAGAGAAGTATTTTGGTAAAAGCAGGATATGAATTTTCAGGTTAGTCTGTGGTAGAAAATGGGACACCTGCCTGGACACCTGGGGAGTGTACTATTCTCAATTATAATAAATTACATTTTGAAAATATATCTTTAGATATGGGAAGATGGTTATTTGCAACAAGGAATGAATGTGAATCTGTGGAGCTGATATTCCCTGAAATATATAATAGCTCAAATCAGATCAAGGTTTGATTATGAAAGTGTAGTTTATGGATAGAGGTAATCCTGGACCAAGCTCTTTTACGAGCATTAAAAACGTACCCTGTGTGTGCTCTACAAGTTGAGACAGGATATGTGTATGTGTATACCCTGCAAACAGCTGCCACGCATACTGAATGAATTTAAGAAGTCATGGAGTTAATCAGCCAATGACTACCTTTGATTAAATCTGTCAGCACGACAAGCGTCATGAGGCATCTGTTTATTATTCCTGCCAAGTGTAAACCAGGAAGTGATGATTTAATCTGTGTGTGTGTGTCACTGTCACTGGAGCACTACAGCTTTCCTGCACACTATAACAGATTTCTGTCATTTTCACAGCACTATTACTGTAAAAATGAAGAAATTCTTACTGTATAATATGTATACAGCAATTTCTGTAGTTTTTACAGCATGATTACTGTACAATGAAGACATGCTTACTGTAATATATATACAGTAAGTTGCTGTATACTTAGAATTGGCAGGATAATTTTACTGTAAATATATTATTACCGTAAATCTCAATACAGTAATTTTTGGCTGGATTATTTTTCCAGCAGTCATAATAATCTGCCTATGCTGTGAGCACATTTTCCATGATTTAAAACACAAATATTTTCTTATTTTGTTTTCAAGAAAACAGAAGAGGACCCGACTTTCCTCCAGTGCAGGTTAAGTGTCACAAATGATGGGAATATACGGTTTTGTGTTGTTGGCAGGTGGCCAACAACACAAAACCGTATATTCCCATTTTTCTCTTTTCTCTGTATAATTTTATTGTGACTAAATTCCTCACTTTCCTTAGGCTTTGACTCCTGCAAGGTAACGCAACTCATTATTTTTTAAGTGTATGTTAGCTTAGCACAGCTCTCATAATGTTATCAGGTTGGTACAAGAGTAACATCACTGGATTAAAGTTAAGGATTAAAGTTTTTTCTCTTGCTAGCAACCATGAGGCCTGACGACCAAGTACTGAAGCAGGTCAGGTCGCCACAGACTCCCCAAAAAGCCAAGACAATACAAGCTTTCACATCAATGGTGGACTTTTGCCAAGCGATACAGTTTTTCAGACCAAGGTTGCTTTTTATGGTGATGTCTAGAAGGGAACACATAAAAAAAAATCTCAAACCTTAACTAATTCTGCTGTCTTTTTGTGGTCATGTACAATCCTGAGCTCCACTCTGTCCTATGAAACAATGAGAGAGAGAGAGAGAGAGAGAGAGAGAGAGAGAGAGAGAGAGAGAGAGAGAGAGAGAAAGGCTGTATTCCAGTAAAAGACAAATAAACTTGTAAATGTTATGGTCATAGTAATTTTTAAAAAAAAACTTTATTTAATTCTTAAAGCCAGCAAAGTTTTTGCCTGCTGTTTAAGTGTAAAAACTGCTGACTGACTGATGGACAAACTTTATTTGATCTTGCTATGGATGAAAGATGACCAACATCCACATCATGCACAACAACATAAGACAAAAGCAGACCTACAACCTTGCTAAACTCTTTTCAAACACTTTTAATAAAGCTGAATTATCTTGTTTTGCCACAGCTTATGATGCCTAAATGTTCCATTTCCTGATTTAGATTACAATTGTTTTATTATATAACAACCACTAAAACTCTGCAATAAAAACACACAGCGAACTATTAGCAAACTGTAAGCTAGTAGAGGCCTAGAGGCCTAGAGTGCCCTAGAGGGCACTTTATCATGTATTGTCCACCAGAAGGGCACTTTAGAGGTCACTTTATTATGTTTTGCCCTTGTACCCTGTCCTTCTATGCCAGTATTTCTATCTGATCATCCATTTTCATATTGGTTCAGTATTTTTTTAAACTTTTGTTTAAACTTATTTTATGTCTAC
Organism: Lutjanus campechanus; assembly: GCA_027495735.1. Taxonomy (NCBI): domain Eukaryota; kingdom Metazoa; phylum Chordata; class Actinopteri; order Lutjaniformes; family Lutjanidae; genus Lutjanus; species Lutjanus campechanus. The sequence continues at coordinate 24,646 of JAJHUR010078909.1, forward strand.
ATGTTTTCAGTTGCTCACTACAATCCTCACTGTAGATCCTCTACATTTAGTAGCATCCAACCAGTCTTTGTGAACAATTGTTAGGTAGGCCGACCAGAAACTGGAGAACATGTGCAGGAAATATCAGAGACACTGGACATGTCAGCAGGGACAAATCTAGACAGGTGGCCTCAAAGATGCCTTGTCACCCCAACTGCCACACCTGTTAGGACAATTCTTGTTCAAAATACTGTATATATTTGAAAAGTTGTGGCTGAATGGGAAGTTACAAGACTGATGTAAGCATGCAAATGAATGCAGCAAGACATGATGCTCAAACCCATATAATTTAATGATTTATTTTGGCCACAGTTTTAGGCAAAATGTACTGGCTAAATTTATTAATTTCTATTGCCACCTTTAGATATTTCTATGCAATACTTTATTGGTTATTAGAAATGGAATATCTAAATTTTGGGGCTTTTCCCAGCAAATATTGATATATGAAATTATTTGTAATTAAATCGGAACATATTTTTGCCAGCCTTTAAAGTCTCCATGCCACCCTAACCCTCCATGATGGAAGAAATTAAAATATTAGGACGAACAAGCAGATCATGGAGTATGGCGTGCGTGCAGTAGTTAAGTGTCTCCAGCAGGTGGCAGTAATGCAACACTGATGACACCAGCTGCTGTTAACACCTCAGAGAAGAAGGCGAACACCACCGCCCACTTGCTGATTTGCTGCATGCGGCCTCCTCCACCTCCACTGTTTTGATTCGCAGCTCAGACAGACAGGGCAGAGATGACGGAAGACTGGAAGTCCGGGTGATTATTTCAAGCTGCCCTACAGCTGGGGTGAAACTCCGTTGTTCTAAATAAGAGAGAGGTAACTATCCGGGAAGCTGGCAGCTTTGTACGGTCATCGATTCCGCCCGGATGACATGGAGGTGTCGGCGGAGGGAGAGGCGGAGGAGCGCAGGTGAGTGATAGTCTGGGCTGGGCTGGTACCTCCGGCTGGCTCTGCTAAGAGTGACTCCGGTGATATAAACAACACAACAAGAAGCTGTATCAATGAGAACTCAGTCCAATGATTTTTGAACCGACAACTCGCTTAAACTGAGCCACTGTAACCAATGTTCTGGAGCTAGCCAGAACAGTGGTGGATTACTGACGCTGTAGCGGAAAAGCTAGGCTAAGCTAACTTGGCATGCTAAGGATGGGCGACTTGAAGCAAACAACATTACGCTATATGCTAGAATCGTCAACATGTCTAATATGAAATGTAAGCTGAATGACTAATTACTGATCGGTTGGTTACATTAAAGCAAGTATTATTTGTATTTGAGAGTATTTACTAGAGAGCGTTAATAGTGCGAACGCTAGCTGTTAGCTATACCCAAGCTAGGTTGTGCTAACAGCTAATGCTAGCTGTCAAATCAAGTTGACATTTGCGAGGTGTTGTTGGTGGTGTGCAGGATATTCACGTACTATTAAAGAGAATGTAATTGCCATAATTGGGGTTAAAAGTATTGGGCAGTTTTGCATTTTATTTAATTCAATCAAAGTGCTTGTTATTTCTCTATATAAGTTTCCAACAGGCATCCAACATTGGTACATTATTAGTAAGTGTTGATAACAATACATGGAGGAGTTTGTTTATAGGTAAAGTCAGTACGATTTGGCCGAGCTGTTCCTAAACTCATCAGGACGTCAGACATGCCTTGGGTTGCTGAAACATCCCGAACGAAGCAAAACGGTGATGAAAAAAAGGAAATACAGTCAGAGAGCAGGGTCTTTGCACTTGCAGCCACCACCACACTTCTGGTGGGTCCCAAGTATGTATATGTATGTATATCATATGAGTCTATAGATTGTTTTCTTTAGGAAAATATTGTAGGTTATATCTTAAACCTTCATCCTACTGAAATACAAAACAAAATAACAAGGACTACCAGGGATCTAACTATAAACTACTGTAAGAAACAATCGTCATAGCAAAATATTAACTAATTTCTTCCTGAGCGGTGTAGTGATGTAGTTAATGACAATGAAGAAAACGGGTGTACAGATTATTATTATTATCATTATCATAGGAAAGTTAATTAGCATATTGTGTACAACAAAAATAGACAGAGCACATGAGATTAATTTATGTCAGTCTCCTTCAAAATGACGTGTGTGATACTTATACTTTAAATTAGGACTTATGGCTAACATGAACTCAATCAATAAATAGTTTGATCTATTAAAACTGTGTAGATAGGTGGGAATTGGGTGCTTTTCTCTGGGGCCCCCAGTTGGTAGGATTAAGGTTAAGAGGAAATACTACACAAGTTTTCACATCTTCTATCTAATGTGTTGATGCTAAAGTGACCTTCAGTGTCACCCTCAGTGCGCTCAGCCATTTACAATAGATTGATTGTTGTGTAGGACTAGATGTTGATATCCATCAAAAGAGGAGTGCCGTACACCATGGTAACTTTGACAATTCTTTTTGTTTGTTTAAGATTGTTAAAGGTCAGATTGTATAAAAAAATCTACTTTGAGGCTTCTCTAGTAGAGTGCACACTCAAAAACAAACAAAATGGAGAAAATTAATTAATCTTTAACCTCAGCAACCCCTCTGAGCCTTGCAGAATGTCACACCATTATGTCCCACACACATACTTACACACACTTAACACATGTCACACATCTCTCCTGTAGATTATGCTCCACAGTATGTGGACAATGTTCTCCTAACATCCAGCCTCCCTCTTTCCATGCTACACGATGTGATTTGATTAGTGAACTTGGTAGCTGAACTCGTGATGCTGCTGCTCAGCACTGCTGCTTTATATGGGAAAAGAGACTTGTTGTGTTCATAAATGGGCTATTCATAGCTCTCATAACCTTTACTTTTCAATCATACATTCTCTGCTTTCACTTCTCTCAGGGCCCAAAATTAACACCATTTAAATATTGGTAAAATATGCAAGTGGCTGGTAGATTTGTTTAATCCATCAACTAAAAAAAAAAGGTAATCTACTGAGTGGTCATTAGCTGGCTGATGGACAAAAAATTAAATTTACACTCTGACTTCTCCATTTTCTCTGTCTGAGATGATGATTGTGAGTGTTTTAGAGAAAGAAAATAAAGTAATTAGCAATCGGGTGGGCCTTTTTGTGCGACCTTAATTTTAATTTATCTATTTTGATACAATTTGATACAGTGATTCTTATATATGCATTTAAGCACACACCACACACTTAAGTATAATACAGTATACTGTATAAGTAGCAGACGACAAGCTAAGTTATCCTACACTCAAAGAGTACACCCTCAAGTGTTGGTGCAGTCTCACAGCAGATGTTTTGTCCTGCTGCTGCAGTTTTGTGGCTGGTTTTCTATAGAATTCAGTTTCACTGCTGACTGAGGGGAAAAAGAGGAGGTCATTGATATGGGCCAGCATTTTATGGCTCTCAGGGAATGTGACCTGATATAGTTTTGTTTTGTATCCGACACTTTTGGTACAACAGTTTTTCATAGCTGTGTCCTAAACATAAGGTTCAGCACACCGAGCACAGGCTTTCTAACTTCAAGTTACAGGAAACAATGCTCCACACCAACCATTATTTGTGATATGTAATACAGGATATCAACATTTTCTTACGTACAGGAAATAACTTTTTTTTAAATGCTTTTTGGAACAACAAAATCACAAAGAACATGGCAAGTCAACCATGGCATTTAAAGCAGAACTTGTAAAAAAAAAAGTGTGGGGGTGGGGGAGTGGGACAGTGTCATTTGTTTGTTGATAGTCAGCACTGCCAGTTTGTCACTGAGCTCAGAGTAAATCTTTGTAAGTTATTGCAACAAAATGCTGAAGACTCGATTTTTAATTTTGGGAAAAAGTATATTTGTTCATGTGAGTAATGATTTAAGCCACAACACTGCTAACACCAGCACTTTTTCACCTCCTTCCTCATTCCTAAACTTCCTCCCTCCTCCCTGGTGTCTCACTCCTGCCTGCTGCCCTGTTTTCCTGACAGGAGGGAGCACTGGAAGCTCCTGTCCAGCCTGAAGACCACAGTTGAGGGTCTGGTGTCCACCAACAACCCCAACGTGTGGTCACGTTATGGCGGCCTGCAGCGCCTCCACAAGGACATGAACAACATCCTGAGCCACGGTCTGAAGAATGAACAGGTCAGAACTCAGGAGATCTGTCAGATCCACTCTCCCTGTTCTGTTTTTTTGTTTTTTGTCCAATCTGTAAACAGATTACTGACCACTTTCTGCGTGACCTCCGGCCAGCTCTGGCAGATCTGCAGGCCAGAGTTAGAATTTGTTAAGCTTTGACCTGAAACGCTGCATGACTGGTCATAAGAAACAACTTGTGTTTAAACATGGAGGAGTCATGTGTCCCATAACCCCACAATACCACAGACAAAAAACTACAATATTGGTTGGCTCAGTATTTCCAGATTCCAGTGTTACACCTGCGATATCCCAGTTTGCTTTGGTGGGAAGTTCAGGGTAATTTCAGGTTGTTTCAGCACTATATATCACATGCTTTAACAATTTAGAGAGCAATTATTTTCACATTTTGGCAAGTATTTAGATTATCAGACATGTATTATTACCCATAGACCTCCTAAAATTAAGGAAAATGGTTTATTATGGATGCACTCCCTCTTCACAATGGCTTATTGTGTTTATTGATACTGGTATTCTCTGTAAGTGGGTCGAGCTTACAAACAGCTGGTTTTGTGTTGCAGGTGTACTACAAGCAGAGAGACTACTGGCCGTTTGTGTGGTGTGTTCGCTACATCAGCCCCCACCTTGCCTCGCATGTTGAACAGGTATGGTCACTGCCAGCTAAGTGCAGCATAGTACGTAAACATTTTTATGTGTAGGCAGCACACAAATCTCTTAAATTTGTAAAGGGTGGCAAATTGATGTGCACACATCCCTAAACAATGCTACCCTGCTCTAGGCTATGTTTTTTTTTCTCATTTACATGGACTAACCTTGAGCTTTCAGACTGAATTTACTCTGCAGTACAGTTTACAATATCATAAATAAAATCTGTACCAGTGATTGGGGCTTTTCTGATAAATAAATCACTGACAAAACCTGTAAAGCTGCTTGTGATGAGCTGTTGATTCCTTTTTTAAAAAAATGTTACCACACAGGCTTCTACACTTTTTTCATAGAAGTTTTATTTATTTTCTAATCATGAGTCATCTTGTTGCTTGGTTGGTTTCAAAGCTAAAAAAGGTGTTGGAATTTTTGAGAACCTTTCAGGTTCCATATTTATTATAAGAGGGGTGTGGTATGTTTCAGTTCTGTAATTCATATTCAGTCACAGCAAATGATGCACCTCTGCACTGTATTTTACTCACTGACGGGATGCCATGGTTAAGAAATTTTCCCATCACTTCATAAACTCGTGACAACACCTACAGGTGTTCCTAATTACACCGAACATTTTACAAGAAAAGATTACTCTCACCTGTAACGTCAGAGCGCTTCCTATGATCTTAAACATAACTTTTTAGCTCTTCCCCTTACTTTGATTAAAATTAATTCTTAGAAGGTTAGGTCATTAAGTTTCGAGTTCTAGGTCTATCAAACATCCCAGACACTGACCCCAGCAACTGTAGCTGACATCCTCAGACGTGTTGTAAAGTAACGCTAATGTTAAGTACACGCTGGATGTAATGTTAGATCTTTGTCAAGGCGAGCTGTTTTATCCAAGTTAGCCTTAGTTTGACAAATTAGCACTGGCTAATGCCTTCATGGTGATGTAGTGAAATGACAGATTACTCACTTTTATGTTTGTGCACACACTACAATGGTTTAGCACTACTGGGGCTCCATATACTTGCCCTGTCAGCAGAATTCCACCTGTACAACCATATCCAGCTGTCAAGTAACCTGTGATTAGCCTACAGCTTTACGTTTGACATCTGACTCCTGCTACTCTGTGCGGTGACTCTGCGCTGCTGCTTAACGGAGCAGACACTTTCAGTTTATAATTGAGCCAGTAGGGGCACTGATCATGTATGCCCAAACACTGCTACTACGGCAAGCATAATTCCCTCGGATTTCCTCATTTTTAGGAGACAATGAACTACTTGATTTACTTGTGAAAGCCTACAGTCAGGCTGCAAAGTTAGTAAGGTGTATTATCTATATACTGATCAGTTTAATATTTTGGCAGAAAACTAGCCCTTATTTATCTGATAAATACTGTTTGACAAAGTGAAAATAGATGGTTTGAGACTCGGCCAAAGAAGAAATAATAGTTCCTTCTTTTAGTCGCATTTCCACTGCAGGAACTTTCCCCAGGGGCTGGAAACCTTTGTTGGAATTGGACCATTTCATGGGTCTTACTGCAGTGGAAATGCAGACAACAACATGGAGCCTTTTAGTTCCTTGAAAAGTAGTTTGGACCAAAAGTTCTGGGTGGAAACATGGCTTTTGTAAAGTTATAATGTGCAGTGTTTTTGTGTTGTGGCGTGCTGTGGAGAACAGTCGCCCTTCAGCTCCAGTCCCCTCTCTCAAATGTTAACACGACCGTGCAACAACAAAGGGATTTGGAGTGGTTGGAATCTAATTATCTTGATTATGCCCTCTATTTCTGACCAGCAGGGATTGCAGCACGCTCAGCCATGATGTAATCATCATGTGATGATTGGTTATTGATGTCTTGTCTGCCGTCTCCTACAGAAATTTGTGCTGATATGCTTTTTATCCCTCGTCATTCCAGTCATTGCTCACTCTGTTTAGACTGTCAGCCTATTGTCTGCATCAGAGCTGTCGCTCTACCGTCATACAAACTGGTACTTAACTGGTCTGCACACAAACAACTGTATGTTTGGAGTAAATACAATGCCAAGATACGTGGTGCCATGTTGTTTAATTAACAAACAAATGAGTATGTTCTGTGTTGTAAAAAGCAGTCAAAATTTGCCATTCTTTACTTTCTTTGTCAGTCCATTGTTTGCATCCCTGCCTACTTCTTTCCCATCTACCTCTCCCCTCGCAGTATGCCTCTGTTTGACATTTCTTTCTCACTCTGTCTGTTCTCAGTTCAGTCACCTGGAGCCGGTACTGAGCAGCGGGATGAAGAGTGCTGGTGAAAGCTACAAGGCCGAGCGCTGGCTGCTCCACAGCTTACAGGTTCACATGCTGTCAGCTCAGCTCCGACCTCTGCTCCGGCATCTGGGACACACACGTAAATACTATAATGGTGGGTTTATTTGTATAAATGGTCCAATTTCATCTTGAAGATACTGGTGTGAATGGTAAATTTAAGTAGGAAGCAGCTAAACATGCTCTATCTGTTTCCCAATTTCCTCTGTATGACTTTCACTTTTCTTTCGTATATCACTCATGTAACACTCATTAATGACTTCTCTCATTATCTTATCCTCTTACCCCTCTTTGTTTGCCTCTCCTCGTCTCTATCTGCCTTTCAGATGATGCCTTTCTGCTGAGCGAGCCCCATGTGACCGCCATGTTCCAGTGTTTGGAAGCTGTGGAGCAGAATAACCCCAAACTGCTGGCCCAAGTAGACACTGTTGGGGTAAGTCTTGTGAAATAACTTAAATCGTTGAGTCTCTGTACTTTGCTGCATCCATACCTCATCCATTATTTACCTCTATTTTGTTTATTTTGTTCGTGCAAAAGTGTTTTTATTACTTGTCTTTCTGTTTTTGACATTGCGTTTTATCAGTGTTTTTATGCATTTTGGTTTATAACTGTAATTGTGCTAGAAACAGATTGCTTTCTTACCTCACAGTCATAGCTTCTAACATCAAAAATGAGGGGAAAAAAGGATTTCTGATTTAGCCTTAATTGTTTCTTTTTTCATCTTTCCCTTGTCCCTCACCAGCTGTCCCCTCTGAAGGGTCCTCCGTGTCTGGGCTTGTTGAAGAGCCAGAGCCTGTGTGTGTTGCCAGGTGCCGGTGGGGCTTGGAGGAGCGCTGACTCGGCTCTCAGAGGAGACTCTCTAAATCGCAGACTCACCACCTCCAACTGCTCCCTCCGAGAAGCAGTCACCACCAGCCACAACTCTGGGAACACTATGGGAGTTGGATCCCAAAACAGCAGCAGCACAAGTGAGGAAGGGTGGAGGGTTACAAGTGTAGTTTTTAAATGGGTTTTGTGGATTTGTTCACATTATTATGCTTTTAATGTGTAGTTTCCTCTGTTTCAACTGAATGCTTTAAACATGTTGTTGTTATGGTGTTTTGCCACATTTGGGTCTGTGGTCAATTTTAGGAACAGAAGTTTAGCAAAGTCGTTCCACAAAATGTTTTCAGAGCCCAGCAAGCAGTTGGTAGTGGCCCAGACTTCATGTATCTGAATTTCTGCAAAGTCAAAAAATCCAATATTCTGAATTTTAGGCCCAGACTGAAAACTAAAATTTGAATCAAGCAGTTAATGTTACTTTAATAAAGTTGGATTTATCTTTAGTCGTGCTTTTAAATGTGTTTTTGTTTAACAAAATGGAAACAACATGGAACCACTAACAGTAAGTAACAAAACAAAGCAAACATTGCATGTACTTTTTTTTTTTTTTGCTAGTATCAGTGTGAAATAGGTCTTAAATTACATCCACAATGGTCTCGGAAAGTCTTAATTTAACTTGTTGAAATCTGCAGAAACCCTCTGTACTTGTCTCTGTTTAAGTGGAGGATTTTGAGGTCATAGGCTGAGTGAATCAAATGAAGATAAAATGTTCTCTTTTCTGTAATCAGCACATACAGGGCTAAAGGTGGTGGGGCTGGGGGATGTCACTATGAATGCACTACAGTTTGTATGTGAATAGACCAACTGACTTAACCATACAGAGGCCTGATTGTTTGTAGACAAGTTCGGTTATTGAAGAATGTGTTGATACAGCCTCACAAACTCAATGTCCTGAACTGGCTGTGCTCACTAAAGTGGATAACTGCTTCAGAGTGGTTTTAATAAACACATTTTAAGCTTATTGTTACTCTTGTCCATTCCACATCAGTAAGTCTTTAGAAAGTGAAAGAGAAGACAAAAAGACAGAAAAGCAGGCCTGTGAGTTTCATTTTTTCTTTTTTGTTTTATCTACCTGTCCTATTGCAGACACTACCTCTCCATCCAGCAGCCTGGGACCTCCCTGGGTGTGTGTGTCCAGGCCGGGGGAGAGCGAGGGTGGTGTGACGCCCCCTCCTGGCCCGGCCCCGGCCCCGTGCATCTCCCTCACAGAGTCCCCCTCGCCCACCTCACTCCAGCCCGAGGCTGGAGACTCTGGTGAGGGCGACTACGACGATGGTCCAGAGTACCTGGCTATTGGTAACCTGGGCCAGCGCAGTCGCCGTGGCTCCCGAAGCTCCACCCAAAGCAGCGAACCGAGTGAGACCCCGGACCAGTCCCTGCAGCGGGGTTCCTTGGCTCTGCCCCAACCCAGACGCTCATCCTTCTCAGAGGGTCAGAGGGTGGCGGGCCGCGGGTCCCGTGGACACACGCGCTCGTTTTCTGACACGGGGCTCAATCAGAAACTCAGGAATGGTAAGTAAAGTTGGAGGTAACTTATATGACAATCGCTGGGCTACCCTCCATTTATTTGTACTTTAGTTATGATGTATTAAGGCTGGGCAAGCTATTCATTATATCGATATCGTGATATGAGACTAGTTTTAATATTTTAGACATTGTTATATCATGATAGTGCGCAGGTTTTGTCCTTTCATGGTTTTAAAGGTTACATTATGGTAAAATGCATCAGTGCATCCATCGCTTATGTTCAAACTGCAACTTTCAGTCCAGTCCAGTTTGACCTTGTTAGTGTTTAATGATGGTATCATAGACAGAACAGTTATATGAAAGTAAATATATTTACAGAAGTGGTGAACTTCAGCTTGTTACAGTTATTAGTAGATTTATTTCATCCTCAGTTCACTGACAGATTGCTTTGAGCTTTGTTCACAGATTGAAATATATAATGGTTAGTAGTAGAGCTGCAACGATTAGCCACTTAATCAATTAGTTGATCAAAAGAAAATTAGTTCCAGCAAAAATGTCAAACATTTTCTGGTTCCAGTTTCTTAAATGTGAAGATTTGCTGCTTTTCTTTGTCATTTATGACGGCAAATGAAGAGCGTAACGGTATCAGACTGTTGGTTGGACAAAAGAAGCAATTTGAAACTGTATTTTGGGCTCTGGGAAATTGTGATGAACATGACTTTTTATAGACTAAAAAATTTAATCTATCAATCAAGAACATTAAATATTAATTTTTAAAATATTAATACTTTTGGTAGCATGTTTTTCGGTTTGAAATTGTAATAATTTCCTGGATTATACTGCGTCAGAGTGAAGCTTCAGCTTCTTGCAGGTGATGGAAATATGCCTGATCAACGGTTCCCTTTTTTGCACAATGTTTGCATGAAATCATGAGAGATTTAGATGGGGGTGCATCTACATGTTCTGTGTTTATTTGTAGCTCTGTAACATGTGTCTAGCCCCTCTCCTTTCTCAGAGTGTGCACACTTCCTCTTTGAAGGTTTTAAATTAACACCTTTGTTCTCTTTGCTCACCGTTTCACTTTCGTCGCTCAAGGGTAACTTTCTGTCCTTCTGCTTTATCTCTCTCTTCTCTCTCTTTTGACTTTTCTTGCGAAGGAGGGGGCCACCGAAAAATCACCATAATAATAGAAGATCCGGTCGCAGGTTGGCAGTGCAGTTCCACTGTGCTCCATCATTTGACTCCTCCCAAACCCTCCTTTCTTTTTCACCTGCATGCTGATGAAATCTCGCCATCCCTCTCATTTCAAGTCTCTTCTTCAGTTCATAATTCGTCTTTTGGTGTTTGATGTTGTTGTTTAAAAAGTTTTTGTTTGTTACTCGGGTCAAATTGATGCGATGAGACCAGGAATCACCTCTTTTATTGTTGTTACTTTTTGTTCATGCACACATTTTTCATGACCTGTTAGTGTTTTATTGAAACCATCATGAAGGTTATAAACTATGTGAAAATGTTATCATATTATAACTAATGCATAATGTGGTAGTGATGTGCTAATATGTGTGCTGACATTGCCCTTTAGGATTTCCTCTAATACTAAAATATAAAAATCCAAGTGTAAATGTTAGAGATGAAGCAAATCAGGTGTTTTCCTGTATTTGTTACGTATACAGGAAAGTTGGAATACGGTAAATAAAGGACAGCTGCTAAGTATAATGCAATATAAGTAGAAATACAAGTTTTTTGTGGCAGAATAATTTGAATTTAAAACAAGCAAGGAAAAAAACAAGAAACAAGTAAGGATTAATCGATTGTTCATATTTTCAACTTTCAATTAAGGAAAATGGCCAAAATTAGCAACCTTATGCTTGACGAACTTTTACATAGAAGTGAATCTGTACATCTCTAATTCAAATCACTAAACTGTCAAAGGTCAGCAGTCATGCTTTTGTTTCTATATGCAATAAAATGAACCATCTCCATAGATTTTATTGATTGTTTGACACAAAGACAATGATAAAATCCAAACAGCCTTTAACCCTCGTCATGTATGAAGGCGGATGCATGTTTCCATCAATTTTAAAGAAGTCAGTGTTTATTTTAGGGACTCTGGCATTTAGGTGATAAGAGGCCTTTAACGTGGACTATGTGTCTCTTAGAATCGGCAGTGGACGACCGTATGAAAGACTACAGCCCTTTCTCACCTCAGCGCAGTGATGCCAGCACCCCCAGTTCCCTCTACATGGAGTCTCGTGAGTTTTCTCATTTCCTGTTTGCAATACTTATAAATGTGATTTTTAGAGGTATGTTGTTGCATTTATAAATTAGTGCAATAGTCAGGGTTCATACAGGTGCTGGAAAATTTTCATGTGATGTTTCTGAGGTTTGAGAAGTGCTTTGATTTTGAATTAAATGCTTGCAAGTGCTTGAAATTGTAACTGCTTTACTTTCATGTTTTCATGATTCTCTGACTAAATTGGTTCACTTTTTAGAGGAAGAAATAAAATTAGTTGGAGAGAGCCTAGTTGCTTTTGCCTTTTGCACAAATTGAAGACAACTCCACTCAAGCTTTGCTTGCCACTCACTTCCCACTCGAGTCTTTTCTTAGTGTCTTTTTTTTGAGGTGTGCCCCTGATGGAGCAGTGAGTGGGAGGCTAACAGATCTATGTATGTCAGGAGGTTACCGTTTCAATGAGCGTTGGCTTGAAAACGAAAAATACAAATCATGGTTAAAAAGAGGGACAAGCAGCCTCCTTTAAAGTCTGCAAAGGAGCTGCAGCTTTTCACAATTGCAGAGTCTGTGCTTTTGAGCAGCGTGAAGAGTAAGCTGTAGTAGGGAATTTTCATTTCGTTAATATTGCACAACAATTGGCTGTAAGTTTGTTTAGGTGGCAAATTCACAGGCTAAGTTATAGTTGGTTGTCTTGGAAATACTGTGTAGAAACCCTGAATACTAGAAAAAAAAGTTGGTTGTTTGACGTTGAAGGAATGTGTGAGTCACAGGAAACTTCAATATGGGAGGAGGTTGGGCAGGAAAAGCTGAAATGTTTCTTGAAGAAAAAGGACTTTTCAGTTTCCTGATTGTGAGTGAGTGTGTAAGCTGATCCATAAAAGTGACATTTCAGACCTGAGCAGGAAGGTCATAGAAAGGTTGAATTTTTTATTGACCACACTAGTCACAGTGAAGCTAATCCGACTGCTCGGTGCTTCCGAGATTTTATGGTTTAGATGATAAGATATTCTGATAGCATGAAGTTTGCTTCTGGCAAGCTTAGAGCATGTTATTTTGTTCAGAGGTGGTTTTCAGACATTTTAAAACTAAGATTTTACTTTGAAAGCCCAAAAACAGATTATATTAAATCCAACAGAAAGTCACTTAAGATCAGATTGGTTTATTTGTACTGTTTCTATTTTGGTTATTTTCTCTGTTTATGTTTTGGTCTCTTCAGATGGGTCCCAAAGCAGCGGCGTTACAGATGGGATGTTCAGGAAGCCGTCTGAGGGTCAGAGCCTCATCAGCTACCTGTCAGAGCAGGACTTTGGCAGCTGTGCTGACCTTGAGAAGGTCAGGACTCGACCCATTTAAACTCAAGATGCTTTTCATACAAATTGGTGCAGTGCAGTGCTTTACCAATGCACCTCTTTTTAAGGAAAAGAAGTACACTGTTCAACTTATTATGTTGCATGACAGAAAAGGAAGAGTTATTCTCCTCCACTGATTGATTCTTATTTCTCCGTGATCTGTAGGAGAATGCTCATTTCAGCATTTCTGAGTCCCTCATTGCTGCCATCGAGCTGATGAAGTACAACCTGCGGCGTCAGGAAGAGGAAGGCGAGGAGGAGGGAGACAGCGACTGTGAGATTCAGCAGCTCAAACAGAAGATCCGCCTGCGGAGGCAACAGATCCGACGCAGCCGACTGCCGCCCTGTGCAAACTCCCAGCACAGTAAGGCAACATTAGCAGCAGTTCCTAGACATCAAGTGAAAAATAATGAGTGTGTTGCATCGCAGCACCTTTCACAGATATACTTCCTTCTTGAATTCAGGCTAAATTATAAAAGCCATTTCCTCAAAAATTGGTCAAAACAACCACAAATGTCTTTGACTCAGCACTGTCCTACCAGCTACAACCATAATTTACAAACAACTAACTTTGATTTCACTTTTGCATACCCGTCCTGCAAACAATGTCCATGAATGTATTAATTGTAAGGTCCTTTAATTAAGATAATCCATAAAATGAATAAAATTAAATAAGTTTAATGTTTACATATCTTTCTCTTCATCTGGGATCTGTCATGTTTCTGCAAAAGAACGCACATTTAAACAACAGCTTGACAGCTCAATTAAATGATGAGAACATTCTGACATTTATTTTACCAATTTGAGTACCAAGTTTTTTCCACCTTCCATCAGTTTAACTGATTCTGTCTTGTTCTTTCTTTTCCCTCTCGCCTCCTTCCTCTCCTGCAGTGTTCCACTCCACAGACAGCGGAGGCTCCAGGAGGAGCTCCCAGGACTCCTGCCAGGGCCTGTCTGACTCCGGCTCAGCTGAGGAGGTGGAGGAGTGCGAACTACGAGGTAGAGAGAGGGAATGAGGGAACACCAGGGGGAGAAAAGACAACAAAAGAAATCTGATTTTTTGTTTCCAAATGTATTCTTGAGTGTCAGAATTGCTGATCGGTACGACCAGACTTCTTCAATCCAAGCATGTGACTGCACATTTTGTGTTTTTGTCAGTTCAGCTAAAATCTTTTTTATTTGACCATGAACAGGCTACAGTTAAAGAGTGATACGATTAAGCTGCTGTCAGCATTCAGAAATTTCAACTCTGGCCAAAATTTTCACATCTACAATGGGGAAAGTATTGAGCTTTTTAGAGCTGCAACGATTAGTCAATTGATAGATTAGCTGATTGAAAGAAAGTTAGTTGCCAACTATTTTCAATATTGATTAATCATTTCAGTCATTTTTCGAGCAAAAATGTCAAACATTGGCTGGTTCCAGCTTCTCAGTTATAAATATTTGCTGCTTTTATTTGGCACTGATGTTAGTAAATGAAGAATCTTTGCATTTTGGACTGTTGGTCGGACAAAAGAAGCAATTTTAAGACTCCACATGGGGCTCTGGGAAATTGTGATGAGTTAATAATGAAAATATGTGCCGGAGGCCTCTGAAGAATTCATTGTCTGTCTGTGTGAATGAGTTTGTTTCTGTTCTGATCATAATTCATAACCTCATCACCACACCGCTTCACGTTGCTCACCAAGCATGTCATGTTTTACCACGGACCATAAACACAGAGTGCAAAAGTCACAGTATGGTAGTCTGCAGTGTTAGTGGCTGTAAAATGTTTTTATTAGTGTTATTATTTATAGCACACAGACCTTACAGTCATGCGAGTCAGCTTATCTAGGACTTTTTATGGTCATGATAACTTGATAGGGTGTGTTTGGTCTGGAAAAGCTTCTGGTTTATTTCAGGAAGTCATTTTGAAACATTTTCCTTCCAAATTAAGCGAATAGATGTCAGTTGCTGTTTTGTGTGACAAATAGTAACTACAAGAGACTAATCACTAACATACAGAAATGTCTGAACATGTATTGGTTTGATACTATTAACCTGGGCTGTGGGATTTCATACGTGCATGTTCTTAATGTGTTCGACTTTGTGTATAACTGCTCCTCTCAGCACTGCAGCACACACAGTTTGTTGTATCTTGGGGCTGTATAACTGCATGACCTCCACATGTACTGTATCAGTGCAGTATACTGTGACACTGACACACAGCTGTGTGGGGTGTTTGAAAAAGTGTGTGTGCCTGTGGTGACGGTGTTGTGCTGAGTGTTAGTTTCTGTCTCTCAGATGGCTGTGAGGGCCAGTCCCTGCTGGCGGTGTCTCAGAACGGCCTCTCCCTGTCACTCGCCTCCCTCTTCTCAGGTATCTGCAGGCTGGACGGGTCGGCGAGGCTCCACAGCTACACACAGACTTTTACTGTGGCGGTGCTCCTCTTAGAGGAAGTTGATGGCTCCACTCCAAACTGAGAATTTCTGCATTTTAATCCCTCCTGCTAAACTGAGTGGCACTTCAACCATAGCTCTAGCCATTCACAGTTTATAGAACATTTGTTTTTGTCTTTGTTTAATCATTGTGATTGATTGATTGATTTGAATCTTCTAGTGTACACAACTCTCAGTAAGTTAAAGACACTTTAGGAACTCAAAGATACTCAAACCATGTATTTTTCAACAAACTGATGTTTATCAAATACTGTCAAAATTTCAATATGGCCAAGTTCCAGTATCCAAAGTTCAAAAGCTGCAATTTTTTGATAAAATGTGTGAAAAAACAGCATTATAATAATGATGCCCTGGCCCACAAATCCTGTCTTCAGGTCTTAGAAAATATGTTTGTTTGGTAAAGACCCCAACAAATGTCACATCATCAAAACTTTTTTATTAGTTATTAGTAATATTGGAATTTTTTGTTAAATCCAAGGACTGACGATCACTTCTGCATTAGTCCGTATGTACATGTGAAGTCATACACTACCAGGAAATGACAAGTACTAAAATGGTTGCCTTACAGTACCTTACAAACTGTTTCCACATAGGCATGACTAAATAATTCTTTTAAATTGATAAGTAGACAGTATATCTTTTCACTAACATTTAATTATGGCTTGATTTGCTGATTGAAGTTGATTACTGTATTGAAGACTTGACTTATTGAAGTTACTGTTTAATGAAAATATATTGAATTTTAGACAGAAGTTATTATCATGATAGACAGGAAATGGGAACACAACCCAGGCTAGATAATCACAGTGAACAATATCAGTGTTCAGGTCCTGTGTTTGGCTGATATTTCTGAAAGCTGTGGGAAGAAAATACATTCTGAGGCCAAAACCAAAATTGCTAATTGTTTTACTGTGTACCTGGCAGGTAATCAGCTGTCAATAAGAGTGATTGTTGATGCACTTCAGTGGGCGTCTTATCCAGATTAAAAATCTAAGTTTTGTAGTCTGGCCCTCCAGCATCCTTCAAAAGTCTTTCTAAGCGGAGCGGTTTGGAGTCGAGTCATCTGCCTCCTCAGCTGAATTGTGCACTTGGCTGTTTGTGTTGGTGCTTGTTGCTCAGTGCTCCAGGGTTTTGGTGGTGCAGTAGGACAAATGTGCCTGTACCTGTTAGAGAAGGCGTAGGAGACAAGTCAGTTAACAAGTGTCATTTTTCTGTAGTGACTGTTTATTATTCACTTACTCATTCATCTGTCCATCCACCCCATTATTCATTATTTCCAATGTGACTGCAGTGAGAACGAGGTGTGAGTGCTGCCACATACACTTCCTTCCACCTTTTTGTTCTTGTTTTTTTTAGTTTAAAGTCAAACCAAAACTAGTTGGGTCTGTTGTGTGACTGCTGAGGCAGAACGTAGCACCGGCAGAGTGATGATTTTATCAGGGGCACACAGGCTGTTCTGACATGGTATAAGACCAGATATCGCTTGGGATTTTGGCACTGGTAATATTGTAAAATGTTATGTTTTCCTTTTCTGCATTAAGTGATAGATTCTTCTGTTGATATTCAACTGTTTGAGCTCAGTTAAATGAAAAATGAATGCATCTGTCTCGTCTGATAATCCCAAATGATTTATACTTAATTTCATCCCTTAACCAAAATAACAAAAATCCTAAAACCCAATCATAATCCAAAGAATTGAACTAAAGCTGAAATCATATATGTGATTGCATGTTAGTCTTAAAAGTGTAGTTCAAAGAAAAACACATTTCCATGATAATCTTCTCTACCTGTTTGATGATTCATAACCACATTATGAATCCGGAAAGTGGTGCACAACTTTTGCCAGTGGGAAACAAAAAAAAAAAAAAGAATAGGTCCAATCGAGTCAAGTTGTGCCAGGTGCTGTAATTACACCTCGTTCCTCTGTTCACAAAATCACCAAAAGTCAATCACTGTGCCTTGTCTGCTCCCGTGTGCTATTTGCTGTGTGCCAATGATGAAAATCATCCTGTGCCTGTAGTGTCACTTTGCAGTCGTCAAATTGCTCAAACTGTAATGAAGCCAGAGATTTATCAGACAGATTATGTGAGATGATCCTCACCCACTATTCAGGCCAATCTGATTACTGTTTATGTAACTGTAACTTATTAATTTTAAATAATCGTTCCAAATGAAACTATTTCTGCACATAAACAACAAAGGGCATTTGTTGAGGCCTGCACCTGACTAACTTGTTAATCCAGCTCTTTAATGCTCTGTATGAACTGACTGACTGTAACCCAGCAGAGCTCTGAATCTAACCAGCGTTTCATTTTAATAAACGAGAACGTTGATTTGTTACAGAATTCATGCAGGCGTTCTGCTGTCCTACCAAACCTGTACTGCTTATTGTCTCTTGTTTACATGTTGTTTGTGTAGCATTACAAGAAAAATGGCCACAGTGCTCTGGCTTTGAATCTCTCTGGCTTTCTTGCATGCTACAGTATCTGCTAAACTACATTTAAAACGCTTAAATGTGATGTGGTTCAATATCTGTAAGGAGAGGTAGTCTTCTTATATGTCTCTTATTTTATTCTCTCAAACCATTTCTTCTCAAAACATTGAACACTGCTTAGCTGTAGTGAATAGTGACATCTGACTTGTGGTGAGACATTAACACCATCCACCAGCCACCAGCTGCTACATTTTTTAAATCCATCCTTCATATGACCCTTATTTACAATTCTACATATTTCAAAATTTTCATTTTATTGTTAAAGTATTAATAATCTTTTCCTATCTATGGCTGGTGGATAAAAAGTCCCTAAGACTGGCACACTGCTAATAAGGAGTTAAATCATTTTTATTTTACTTTGTCTTCCAGATGCAGACATTAAGCGCAGCGTGAGCTCCAGCGGCAGATCCTTTCTCAGCTCAGACTCCATGTAAGTAACACAGCTGTGAATAATAATGTAGTTTTCTTTAAAAAATAATAGTATTCTCTGGAATTTCTCACAGAAAATTGGTTTAAAAAAATTTCAAGGACTTTCATCTAAAACCTTAATCATTTTCCAATTTTAGCAGCAATATGAAACTCACTGGGGATTTTAGGTTACATGTATTAGCGGCAAACTTCTGTATAAAAAATGTCGTATTTAAAAATATATTTTGTCCCCTCTGTATTTTTTTCAGCTCTCCATCCTTCCTCCAGTCTAACTCAGCTGAGTCAGTAGCGATGGGTTTACTCAGGCAGTTTGAGGGCATGCAGCTTCCTGCAGCGTCAGAGCTCGACTGGCTGGTCCCAGAACACGACGCTCCACAGAAGGTACAACATCTTACTTATAGTACTTAGCAGAATAGCAGTTCTCCGCAAGTGGCGGGCAACATGCAATAATTACTATAATGTAAAAACAACGTGTAGCACACAAAGATTCACACAACAAAACTTCTCTGCTCTCTCACAGCTGCTTCCCATCCCTGACTCTCTGCCCATCTCACCTGATGATGGCGAACATGCAGACATCTATAAGCTGAGGATTCGGGTCCGAGGCAACCTGGAGTGGGCACCGCCCCGACCGCAGATCATCTTCAACATTCATCCCGCCCCCAAGTGAGTCTTCCATCTGCCATTTCCATTCCATTTATTTACTAATGAAATGAAAATTACAGCAGAATTGGTTTGGTGAGCCTCTGGGATTATGAATGACGAAGGAAATACCTTTCTGGTGTTAATTACAAAACTGCAAACTTAACCTCATTATGTAACACCTCTCTTAATAACAATGTGGAGACAGAAAATATGACCCTGGAGCAAAAAGTCCTTCCTCTCTGGTTTCTGCTTTGGCATCCACGACAAATACCAGTCAGAGAAAGAAGCTTCCAAAAAGGCTCAGAGAGAAAGAACATCTTGCTTAAGAAATTTGATTTATTTACCACTTTTGATATGCACAATTCAGCAAGAGCACAGACGGGGCAAAACACTGAAATAAGTGGCTATAATGTGACATGTTTAGTATATTGGTCACATTGGCCTTGATCCAGTTGGCTGTTTCTCAATTTGTAGAGTACATGAAGTCATATTCACATAATGGTGGTCATACCACCGTCCTAGCTCTTTGTCCTAAAAAATTTATGTTACTTACATGTCTTTTTTTTTCTCTGACAGGAGGAAGATAGTTGTGGCTAAACAGAACTACCGCTGCGCTGGCTGTGGCACCCGCATCGACCCAGGTACAACCAGCAAACCCAGAAATACTTCTATATGACCCAAATTGATGGAAAAAGATTGTTTTTATGCTTGCTTTATGTTGTCATTAAGTGTTGCAGGGTATTTAAGTTTTAAAGTGCTGTTGGATCATGTTTCCACTAATCAAACTGTATCAAAACACTGATGTCTGTTTACATTTTCGGTTTCAGTTCTTGTTTTTCACAAATGAAACTATTAGACTTTTTTGTCAACTAAAACCTTGGTGTTTCCCTGTGGAATTTCCTTTTATGTCGAAATATTTTTACTTTTTGTTCTCGGACACAGAACCTTTCCTAATTCTTACCTCTACCCTGCTTGTGTCACTGTTGCCTGTTCACACCACAGATTACATCAAGCGACTGCGTTACTGTGAATACCTCGGCCGTTACTTCTGCCAGTGCTGCCATGAGAACGCACAGGCCGTGGTTCCTGGCAGAGTGCTGAGGAAGTGGGACTTCAGCAAGTACTATGTCAGCAACTTTGCGCGGGACCTGCTTAGCAAGATTGCCGGAGACCCGCTATTCAACCCCAATGATATCAACAGCGGCCTGTACAAGAAAAACAAAGCTCTGGAGGCCGTCAGGGTGAGTCCAGAGGCAGCAGCGGGATGGGAAATTACACAATAACCAGTTTGTGTGTGTGAAGTGTTTCTTTTTATCAGAAACTAGTGGGAATCTCACCTCAGAGTTTCAGTTTCAGCCACTGTGGACCAAAATGTTAATGTTGACTGAGGATGAAGTATCCTGATTGTAAAACAGTGACCCTGAACTTGTGACCAATTTTGTTGCTTAAAATACTCAAATTATCTTCAATTTCAAGTATGTCATCTTCAAATGGTGCATTGTGTTAAGACTCAGTTTCACACATTTACAAAGAAGAAATAGACAGAATGAAATAAGATACAGGCAAAAAAAGTATGGAAAGATACAAAAATAAGCAATATAAAGTATAAAAGACAGTTGACAAGTAAAATACAAGTGAAATACACATCAAAGTTTCTAATGGAAAGATAAAATGAATTAGAAATATCTTTAAATATGTGTTAAGGCAGTTTACACCTACTAGGAAATAGAAAGAGAAGAAAGTTGATGCTTGCTTACCCGAGTCAGATGGCAGGGACACTGAATATTAAACACTTGAACAGCACAGATGTTATAATTGTGAACTGAACCTGCCCTTCCACTGTGTTTTAAACTGTATAGTTGTGTGTTTCTGTCAGTCTATGTGAAAGTAACAAGGTGATGTTTTCTTCATTTGGTTATGTTTTAGGTTTTTAGGGTGAAGCTGTTTCACATGAAAAATCTCTTCAAGACCTGTCGCTTTGCTAAAGAGTAAGATGTCTACTTGTGCATGTTTTATTTATTTATTTTTTTAGTTTCACAATAATTTTAAAATCGTGTTGCACAAAATTATGACATTATGGGTCTGTGTGTGTGTCCCTCAGGGTGCTTGACCAGTTCGACAGCCTGCCAGGTCACCTGACCGAGGACCTCCACCTTTTCTCCCTCAATGACCTCACTGCTGTGCGCAACGGTGATCTGGCTCCCCGCATGAAAGAGCTGCTTAAACTTGGTACCATGCACGTAGCTGGCTGTGTGGTAAGATAAACATTCACTTTAAACATATACCATCTTTACAACAAAATTAGCGCATATATGCAGATTTCTGCCAGTAGACGAGTTTGTCCCTTTGTTTTTACCTGTGTTACATTCACCATGATGAACATGCTGGAAAACAGGGTTAGTAAACAGTAGAAAGCTGCGTGGAGACCAGTGACAATATTACAGTGATTACTTTGTTATACTTTTTACTTAAGTCTCTCTTTCAAACTCACCGCCGTCAATACTGTTTCTACCACGGGAGCTATTCTCACGTGATCTTTCCTGATCTTGAACCTTAAAGGTTTCGTTTGAAAGAATATTAGTCCCACTGTTTTGAGTCTTAAGTGTTGTCTCATGTGAGACAGTTTTTGTTTGTATTGAAATTTTAGATACAAGAAGAAAATAATGAATTAATAGTGATGAAGTATAGTATAGTATGGTTAATTTAAATTTTCTTAATTGAATTTCTGGAACAGTTACTGTTTCGTACAGAACCAGTCAAAAGTTTGGACACACCTTCTCATTAAATGTTTCATTATTTTTCTACATTGTGGATTAATACTGGAATAAGCAAAAATGTGAAAACAGAGCAAAATGTTTTATATTTTGCACTCCTAAAAAGCAAAATACTCCCACACACTGTCATCTGTACTTAAATCTAAGATTTACCCTAAAAAATTGTATTAAATCTTTGTTTGCAAGTGCAGACAACAGTGTGCAAGAGTCTTTCTTGCTTTTTATTATCGATCTATGGTCATTGCCTACTCACCTGTGGACCTACAAATGTGCAAAAGTTGTAGTTCTTTGATATTTTAAATTCTTCAAAGTAGGCACCTTTTGCTTCGATGACAGTTTTGCACGCTGTTGGCGTAATCTGAATCATGTTAATAAAAATAAAGAAACATTTAAAGAGGAGTCTCCAAACTTTTGACTGGTACTGCATACCATTACTGTGATATAAAATTACATAGACTGTGATGGCAACCCACCCCTATAGCCAGAGATTCCCATCTTAATCACGTTTCTGTTTCCTCTGTCACTTTTGCTTCAATCTCCCCCAGCTGTGCCAGGCAAAGGGCTTTGTGTGCGAGTTCTGCGGCAACGAAAAAGACATCATCTTCCCCTTCGAGCTGAACAAGTGCCAGCGCTGCGAAGGTGAGCCCTCTCTGCTGGTGGCAGGCCTGGGCGGCCTGAGAGCCCCCTCCCCCCGCCCCACCATTCCACTTACCTGGAGAGACTGGAAGATCTCCAATCCTCGTAGGCTGGCAAAGGCCCTCTCCAAAGACAGGAGAGAGGGGGAGGGAGGGGAGGAGCGTTTAGAGCCAGATGTGGGTCAGGAGGTGGAGAGTGGAGAGGAAAAGGGTGACACAGCAGGGCAGGAGATAACGGGAGGGACCGAGTCAGAGAGGGAGGGGGATAAAGGACGAGAAGAGGAAGCAAAGAGCAAGACAAAGAGTAAGGAAAAGGGAGATGTGCATGCAAGAAAGGAAAAAGTCAACTTTTTAAAGGTTTTCCACATAGACAGGCTAAAGAAAAACATCTCTAAAGAAGACAGAAGTGACAGTGAAACATGCAGCAGCATGGAAAGTCTAAACGAAGAAGGATCAGAGAGGAAAGGACGCTGGAAGGTATCAGGTTTAGCAAATATCAAAAAGAGTCTCTCAAAAAGAGAGGTAGAGGATGAGGGGAAAACAGAAGTGAAAGAGGAAGAGGAGAGGTTTTTGGATAAAGTAACAGGAACTGAAGAGGAAGGAAAAACCAGGAGGGAGGCTGAGGAGAATGATGAAATCTCAAACAAAGGCCAAACAGCTGAAACGGAAAAACCTAGTGCAGAAAACGTGGAGAAGTTTACACTTATGAAACTGTTAAAACCTCATCAGCTGTCAGCTGTTTTCTCTAGAGGGAGGAGCAGGAGAGAGGAGGGGGAGAAAAGTGGGGACAGTGATGGGAAAAGAGAGGTGAAAAGTATGGAGGAAGTGCCAGCCGTCATTACCAAGACTACCTGGAGAGGTCGTCGAACTCGCAAAGCCAGGAGAGGCAGGAAGGTCAGGGAAGGGACAGAAAAAGAGGGCAAGACAGAGGGTGGAGAAAGTGCAGAGGTAGATGATGGAGATGATTGTAGTGAAAAAGGTGATGGAGAGGAGTAATGCAAAGTACAAAGTACAGTATTTTAAAAGGTACCTGAGTCAAATCGACCAAGTTACAGTAAATTAAATATAAATATTTATAGACAGTTTAATATTTGGATCTGGATAAAACAGTAACTTGTATTTGTCCAGATACTAATGACTGATTAATAACTGTTAACTGATGACTTCAAGACTAGTTATCCTCAAGAGAAATCTCTCTTTCCACCTGTTTTCAGCTGAATTTATTGTCTGTACATTTCAAATACTTTCTTGTAGGGCTGCAACAATTATTTTCATTATCGATTAATCTGCAGGTTATCATCACGATGAATTGACTTTTTGTCTATAAATTCTATAAATTTAATAGTTGACAAGTAATTGTTTATAATCGACTGATCATTGCAGCTCTAAACATTTTCTTTGAGTATTTAAATCTCAGAAGAATTTCAAACTGAACTCTGATAATCAGATTAATTGTGCAGCCCTACCTCTATATTTCCTCTTTAATCTTTTCGTAACCTTTCAACCATCTGGTGTTTTGAAACATGTTGCACACTTCTTCTTCTTCTTCTTCTACTCTTCTCATGTAGCACTGAGTTCTTGCACTACAGTGGTGGTGTTGTTTTTTCTTGGCTTTGGTTCTGACGTTTGCACAGTTGCACAACTGGTGGAGGGTAGGTACTTGGCAGCTATTTGGTGGTGGATGCCTTTGGCTCTGACTTTAGAGGTGTTGGTGTGTAAAACTTGATGAAGCTGTCTTCAGTGGTTTAGTTTCTCTTCTTTGGCCTTAAGCTCTTTACTGCTTTTGTCTTGGCCACAGAGATGGCAACTTATACCAAAGTGGTGTATCATTCAAATGTTTACATTTCAGTTTGCTTTGGTTATGATGAGTGTCAGTCAGGACAATTGTAAGTCGTCTGTTACACATGTTCCCCCTGAGCCTGCGGAGGAGCCTGTTTTTATTCCAAACAAACGGGCTTTAGTTGATTTTACTGAGGAGCTCATGCTCTGTTAACTTAGCAGCAGAGGTGTTTCATTTAAAGGTGGATTCATCAGGGTCGTCCACACCAGGAAAAAAAAAAACTACAACAGTATAATGATAATGATGTGAGCATCCACATTAATGAACAATAATGTTCTGTAAACGGGGCACCGAGTTCCAGCTGTGTCTGCAGCTTAGGAGAATAAATATTGATGTTCTGTTAGGCTATTGCTGTACTTTGCACAGAGAAAACCAGAAGACGAATTCACCACTCTTATTATGTGCTGGTTGTCGTCTTTTAAAGTCAAATTTTATTCATAAATAAGTTGTAGGCTACATGGGCTAAATACATGGTTTCTATTGTTCATCCGTTTGGTCTGAAAGTGATCCCAATGATATTGTTCAGTAGTTTTGGTGCCGTTATAGTTGTGTTGTGGATTACGTCATCCACTTAACAAGTTTTACAAGGACACATTTATAGTTATTGTTATAGTTATCATCTTGGTGTGGACAGCCCTTTCCTCCAGCTCTGAGGGAATATTGCCTGTTACACTGCGTCATCTGTGATTGTTTTCAAAGCCATTTTGTTTTAATTTAGATGTTTGTTGAAGGAAGGATGTCTTAAATGTTTTATTGTGCGAGGTCACTGACTGACATGTGTCAGACTGAATGTGTAATTTATCCTTTTAGCTGCTTTTACATCTGCTTGCTTTTATATAAGCTCCATTTTTCATGTGAACGTGAAATAAACACTATTTTTGAATTTGAGTTGCCATTGTCATTTTATCTCTTTCATTACAATTTATTTAAACATAGAAACAAAATCATTTCAGACAGAGAGTAGAGTCATAACTATTTGTTGGAGCAGATTAGCTGAGACACAGAAGAGTTTTAAAGCTCTCTGGTGGCCTCTTTTGGATGAATGAGATGAGTCTGAACAGGTTTAGGGCGTGGTGTTTCCCAGGATATCAGCTTTCTAACATACCGGCTTCCCTCCTGCCTTCTGCCTCGCTGCCTTTAACTTCTGCGTCTTTTATACTGCTGTTCTCAGCCTGCCTCCCTCAGGTCTGACTCTTGATTGGCTGAGCTGTTGAAACATCACCTCTCGTTGTCAGCAAACTGGTTTAACTGGTTAACGTTTGTGAACACTGCAGCTTTGTTTGGTTTAGTAGATGTTATCTTCCTGTGTTGCGGTGATACGCTTGTGCTGTAAATGCTTAGAAGTGTCACTGACTTTTTTTGTCTCTTTTCAGAGTGCCACGCGTGTTACCATCGCAGCTGCTTCCGGGCGGGTAAAGACTGCCCTCGATGCCAGCGGCTGGCAGAGAGGAGAGAAAGGATGGCACGCAAAAACATGGAGGAGCAAGAAGACGAGGGAGGTGGGACCTGACCCAGCGCTGGTAACAGGAGACACTCAGAGACAAAAGAAGACGAGCACAACGCGACCATGATTGTAGTGACTGACCCACCTCTCGTTCCGTTCCAGTCCTCTCAGACCTGGGTGACAAGACTTGCTGCAAACAGATGTTTTGATCTCAATAGACGATGTCAGATTTGAAGGTTGAACCACATCAGGGCATCAGTTGTGTTGGTGTCATGTCGGTCTTCAGTGGCAACATGGCTAATGTTGAATTTCAGATTAATTCAGTTTAAGATCAGCCCCTTTGACACTTGCACTTTACTCTATGGGGAGTTTCTTGTAGTGGTGTCATGTTTGAATTGGAAACAATCGAGTCAGTTTTCCTTGAAAATTTAGCAACTTATGCAGAGAAATCTACTCTATATTTTTGTTAAATCTATTAAACAGGCGGAGAAAAAAGTTTCTGGCAGGTATTTTTTTTGTCGAGTGTTTATATTTTGATACCAATTTCAGCCACAAGAGGCTAAATTGCCCCACAAGGTACATATATCTTGTGTTGTTCTATTTGTGGCTGAAATAAATATTACAACACCTAACACATGTTCCTGACAAAATAAAAAATAAAACAGTTCACCTGCCTGAACTTTTTTCACCTGTTTTCAAGGATTGACTTTTAAAAAAAAAAAAGAAACTTTATCCCTTTTTCCTGATCGCTTCATAAATCATAAACACAGGAAAATTAAATTAAATTAAATTAAATTAAAATTAGATCTGTCCTAGAAAATAGATCACCAGAATTTGGCGTCCGTAGAAATGGCATTGATTAATTCTCATTTGAAATTTCACACGTTGGCCACACGTAGTGACCGTATCAAAAACGTCTTTGTGTCAGACAGCAAAAATAAGCTTTAAAATGAATCAAATTGGCAGCCTGTGAGAGAAGTAAGAACACTCTTCTTATTATTATTATTATTATTTTCATCTTTTTTTTCACATTTCCCTCAATAGAGGCCAGGTGGAAACAATTACAGAGTTAAAAAAACAAACAAAAAAAACTCCATTGCCAAATCAATCCCAGGTCTTCAGGGCAGCCGTTCATATTGGGGTGATGACACGTTGTCCTTACTACAGAACAATGTGGTGGAACATCAGTTAATTCCCAGACAATCTGTATGTGGTGAGATCTCTGATTGGCTGGTCTCGCAGGACTAATCAACACTGATTTTTTCTATATGAGAAAATCAAAGTGTCTCCTCTGCCTTGCACAGATTTTTGACACTAGCCATGTTGCAGTTAGATTAAACTTATTGGCACTTTTTTCCCCTTTGTGGTAAAACTAATATATTAAAGATTTAAATAGATCAGAAAAGTATTTGCTCAGACTGCTGTACCCAGGTCTGATATTCCTCCTTCCTACAATTGCAGCTTCTGGCAACTGCTTAACCTCTGGTGATTTTATCGGCTACTGGCTTAGCTAACGTTTGTTTTTGTGACCTAAAATGGCAGGAACTATTAAAAAAAACAAAACAAAAAAAAATCAAATAGCAAAAGTTAGTTACTTTTTTACGATTTGACTGATTTTCAGTGCAGATACTGTATTTGAGTAATCCTGCCTCTTTATGTTGAGGTTTTTATTTTAATTTGAAAGTATTG
>JAJHUR010078910.1:0-18830 GCA_027495735.1 Lutjanus campechanus
ATATATATATATATATATACATACACACACACAGACATATATATAGATAGATAGATAGATAGATAGATAGATAGATAGATAGATAGATAGATAGATAGATAGATAGACAGATAGATAGAAGTGGGGACAGGAAAAAGGCAGAGAGGACTCACAGCCTCAGTACATGGGGCGGACACGCTACTGACTGTGCTACTTAACACATCCTCACACCTGAATATCAGAATAGGTCAATTGTCAGTTCCTCCCAAAATAACATACGGAAAGTACCGCCAGCAACAGGCTTACCAGACCTTGGCTCCAATATGTTAACCAGACACATCAGATGGTTTGTTACACAAAACCATCTGCTAAGTCATCCTTAGAAACTGTTTGGAAAAGGGCAGGAACTTTCAGAAGAACTACTTGGCAGGTAATTGGATGAACCATCTGTCTATCACGTCTAACATGGGGTGACTTCAGCCAATCAGATCAAATCCTTGCTGAAGCTGGTTGGGAGAAGAGTGAAAGCATATTTTCCATGGAGAATAGTCTTCAGTGTCATTCTTTGCTCGTCTTTTGGTGTGGTTTGGGTTAAAATAATTTAGTTGCATATGTCACGTGATGGAAGTGATATCATTTTGAAACAACATAGCTCGTGACATTACACAAATTGTTTATGTTGTAAAACTGTCACAGTTTGGCTAAATGTAGGCAAAATATCTACTTAGTGTTAGGAAAAGATTGTGAGTTTTTGTTAAATAACTATGTTACATATGTCATGTAATGGAAGTGATGTCACCTGTGTGATAAACGTCACATAGACATCTACGTTTACTTTTCATTTCACAATTGCACAAATTCTAAATATGTCAATATAGCCACACAAAAATAATATAACTACACTAAAATAATAATGAAATGATGTGATATAACAATGTGTGCATTATTAAGGGAATTAAAGCTGCAGTAGGTAGAAAGCCTGAAAACGGTTGATTTTTGAGTCTCATCTGAGTTAGGTTTGGTTTTCTGTGTCCTCAGCTCCTCCCACTAGATGAGCAGCACGCCCGTCATGAGCGCAAGTAACTGTTAACGAGGCTCGTGAGCGAGCACAGACCGATAGACATCAACTGTGTGTGATAAAACAGACACCTGACAGTAAAAAAGAAGAGAGAGAAACTACATTTAAAAACACGAAGATCCAGTGTGAAGATATAAAAGTACAGAGAGCTGAACATAAAGAGGCTTTTAAAAACGTCTTTCTCTCTGCTCTCCTGCACACACGAGCCCAGCATCACAACACCCGCTTGTTGGAGGGGGACAGACAGGTGGCTCGGGGCCGCGGTCAGCGCCACATAACTGCAGCCCGCTTGGAGAGGAGTCAGGCTTGCGGTTCATGTCGGCGCGGCTCTCCGCGATATAAGCGGTCATGAAAATGCAACTTAGCGGCAACAAGGTTTGACTCGCGCGGCCAAAAATGTACAAAAGCACAGTGTCATTTACTCACCATGTAAAAGGCGCGGTTGATTCCTCCATGGTGCTGCTGCACACAGGTTTACAAGCAGGAGTATAAATAAATCCACTTTTTCATCTCAAAAGTTTCAAAGACAAATGCTGAGCTCTCGTCTGGCCGGTCTGCGGCTCCGTGATTTCTTCGTCGTCGTTGCAAGAAGATAAATCCTCTTTTTAATCCCAAAAGTTTGAAATATACACTCTGAGCTCCTCTTCTGACAGTAAAATAGCCGGCATACTCCTCTGCTCATTGGATCACAGCAGCTGACTGTCGGCTCTGAGTCGCAGCTCGCTCCTCGTGGCACTCGGCAAAGCTCCGCAATACAAGTGAACAACTAAGGGTGAACTCAAAAGTAAGCTGAGTGAGCTGACAAACTCCTGGGTTGAGCATGTTGCTAATTAGGCTATTTTCTCTTTATTATAATGCCGTTTTATAGCAACGTTTCCTGCAGTTCAGTTTTTTCCTTCTTTTATTCAGGGCCTGAGCGAAGTAACGCGAACGCGCGGCTGCGCTAGTAGGAGGAGTCCCCCAGGTCCTAAAAGACCTGTGATTGGTTCAGTCTACCGGTGCGCCACAGATTCTCCAAATGCTGAAATTAGAGACATAGAGGAGGTGCAGCAGTGTAGCTCTCTCTCAGAATACCTGATTTACAATATGCTTAAAGGTTTTTATGAAATTATTTCTCAATTATACCAAAACAATGTTGCCTACTGGAGCTTTAAAGCAGACATTTTAAAGTAATGCAAAAGCTTTCCTAAGTAACTAAGTACTTTTTTGAGAGTAACTAGAACTAACTATTTACAAAATTTCAGTAACTCAGAGCCCAATCTTACTCCCAACTTGTCAGATACCAACAAAATGTCATAGCAGCGCTACATCGCAGTGAAACCTAATTATTAAATAAAGTATCTGGTAACACCTCTTTCTTAAGACTGTAAGACATGATGGGGATGGAGAGGGAGATGGGACACACAGTGACTGTGAAACACTCAGACATCTGTGCTCCTGTTCACTGAGCAGTATGTTCAGTGAATCCCTGCACATGTTCACAACTGACGAAGAGTTACAATAACCTGACCTGACTGAGAACAGATCATCTCAGGAAGTGATTCACTTTGATCATTTTAAGATCTGTTCTTTCGAACAAAACGTGCACAAACAACACAAGGCTAGTCTCAAACAAGCACAGGGCTTTCACCCATGAGGCCAGGGTTCATGTTCCATGTGAAACCAAAACATGACTAAAAGTTGTAAGGTATGTAGCCTATTGTCCCAAGCCTATTGCCATGGGACTTTAGTCACGTGACTTTTGTAGTTATGGTAACCCCAAAGCCGGTTTTATCCTAAACCTAACAAAACTGCAACCCTTTCACAGTGTTAATCCAATTCATTTCATGGTGTTAATCACATGTTAAAAACAGCTTACTGACCACGTCAGATACTGCGGCTAGCAGGTACCTTCTGCCTCATTATGAGACACCGAGGGGCAGTGACATTTGGTCGGTATGTGACAACTTGGGATGAGTAGGTGTTGGGATTTAGGTAGTCTTGTATAGCCAGACCTCACGTGACAGCGCTGAGCTGGAGAAAGGTCTGGCTCCACACTGATACTCTGGTATACAGGAAAAAACACCTACAGTAGATAAATGGCTTGAAATCATCAGATATTCATGAGATGGAAAGAATGGCTGAGAAATTAGATGGACAAAATGGATAATGTATTTGTTGGAATAAGGAACATGCTCTGTGATTTTTTCCCCTCATCCTCACTGCTTAAAAAGTCATTTACCTTCCTTCTGCTGTATGCTAACCATCCATGGAGAGTTACATGCAAATTACGTATTTCTGTATAAAGACCTCTGTCCATAATTCATAATATATAATGTCTGCGATCCGGAATAGTCTCTGACAGTGTTGTTGTACTGTGCTGCTGATTTGCCTTTAAAAGCATTTTTTTTTTTTAATGAAACAATGGACAGAATCCCAGCTGTAATAAATTTGAATTGTACGGAGCTCCTAAAGTCCCCCATTTGATAATTGTTTTAATCTTGTGCACAAAAGTTAATTAACTTAAAGTCTGTGTAAAGTAAAATGGGAGTTTTCAGTGCTCTTGTTGGTTGACATGGGGTTAAAAAGTCCAAAAAGTATGAAGGTGCTATATCATTAAGAGCTTTGTATGTGAGTAAAATAACTTTCAAATCAAAAGACTCTTCCACACTAACACACATGTGCGTAACATCATATATATGACCTTCAGTAATACTTGTTTGAGTAGCTCTGTGAAACGCTGCCCTGCAGAAGAATAACAGTCCACCACAGCAATCAATCTTTCCTGAATGACATATCTCAGTTTGAATGAACACTGGTCCTCTGAGCTGATATCTCAGGTCATCTCTGCTTTGACAACATATCTTCCTGCCTGACTTCCTCTGGTCTTTATCATTTGGCTGATGACATCCATAGCTCTGCTGACTGCCCTTTGACAGCAGGCTAACAAGAGATCTGCATTTTTCGCCAGTTTCATGCTGCCTCTTTCTGTTGGAGGCAACAGCATGCACGCAAGATAATTAACTCGTCCACAAGATGATAACTTGTGCGCACAAGCTAAAAAATATATAAATATGGTCCTTTAAAACAACTTTTATTCCAAAATGTATAAAGATGCTGGATACTGTCTTATTACTGTCTGTGGCTTTGTTGTACACCACTGTCCTTTGCTACTGCTGAGTTGCGATCATAGTCTGTGTGCAGACCTTCTCATTGGCTGACTCTTAAATAGAAATCTCTCCTCTGGCTGGTTCCTAAACTGTGGACAGTGATGATATATTCATGATATTCTACTTATGTTGGTATCTTGGACAGAGTTAGGACACGGTTAGGACAAAAAAGGTATTAAATCAACTCAGTTCAACCCTAGATTATATATGAAATATGATTACAACCTATTTAAAATAGAGTCTATGGCTTCATCTTGCTAGTTGGACTGCTGTACTCACTTTTGCACAGTTTGGCTACACACTGGTCCTTAAAATATCTGGAAAATAATGCTCTTGATTAAAAATCTTGCTTTAAAATCATTATTTCATTTTTTTATATATTCCTTCTATCATACTGTCACAGATGTCAAGCAGGGGAACAGGAAAAATGAGAGATGGACCAAACACAGACTCAGGTACAAAGATGTAATGCAGGTGATCAAACAGTACAAAAAGACTTACAGGAAGGTCAGGCAGGCAGATGTCAAAATCAGATAGACAGTCCAATAATAGTGAACTAATCCAATAAGGAGCTGGTAAAAGTCCAAAGTCCATGAAACAAACAAGATCCAAGAGACAAGGTGGAGATCCCAAAAAAAACACTAAGAATACACTCGGACACTTAACACAATGGACAAAGACAAACTGGCAAAGACAGGAGGGAAACGCACAGACTAAATCCACAGGGAGGCTAACCGGGGACACATGAAACTAGCCACTAAAAATCACTAATCCAAAAAGGTGAGGAAAAGGCAGAAACAAGAAAAAATGTAAGAGCTTCAAAATAAAACGGGAAACAACTAAACTAAAACCCCAAACCATGATACATATGTTTATGCTGGTTATCATTAGCTGGAGGACTCACTCAGCTGCTGGCCTACATGTGACAACTTGAGTCATTTGTATTTATTGTAACAACATTTTATAGAGATTTTAATCTCAGAAAGAGTTTTAACTGGTAAAATAAATAAAATAATAGTGAAATGAGATTGAGTCCTCTTCAATTTTTATGTATGGAACTAATATAAACTATAATGATACTGGAGCTATTACACATTATTCTGTTGTTTCAAAAGTGGATAAAAGAGTTTTAGGGCATTTTTGTGAGATATTGACTTATTTCAACACCTGCCAAGTCATTGTTACCTTTCACACACTCCTAGCTACAGTTAGCTGTCTCTCTTTCACAGGTCCAGCTGTGGTGGCATTTGACCACACTGTTAAAACTCAAAGAAATGAGAAGTCCTGCTACTTCAGCGCTCTGTTTCACCCACAGCATTCAGAGGTGGAAAAAGCAGATACAATCAAGCACTGATTCAACTTGTTTACTCAAGTAAATGCAAGTGAAAAAAGAACAGGCTCTGAAATGTACATGGACATGTAAAATAACTTCTGTTATCTTTGACATTTGTTTTTTGTTTTGTTACATCTTTTATGTAGTTTCCGTCTTATGTCTTTTATTTCCTTTATGCCATTTTTCATTTTGTTACATCTTCTTCATTGTTACGTCTTCAATGCCATTTTTTGTCCTGTTGCATCTTTTTGTTGTTACACTGTCTTTTACATCATGGTGCATGATATACACCGATGGATATACCAAGGAACTGTCTTTTCTATGTGTTACTGTTCCATCCATTTAAAAAGTGGTCTTGATGTTGGGGTGCAGTGATGCATTAAGTCTTAATGCATCAGATGTATTAGGAAGAAAGTACTGTACATATATTTGTGTTCAAATGTAGGGAGTAAAAGTAAAAAGTTGGCAGAAAAATAAATACTCAAGTAAAGTACAGATACCTACAATAGTGCAATAACTAAGTAAGTATTTGTACTTAGTTACTTTCCACTTCTGCAATACAAAGTAATATATGTATACAGTCAAGGACTGACGAGCGGTCAAATCAATACTTAACATCAGCTGGTTAACTGCCTGTTCATCCGATGGAACTGAGGAGATATTTTAGTGCCCGCCCACATGGATATTGGGCCAATTAAATTACAGTACACACTGTCATCATTGGTGCCAGACATTCAGCTTCCCTGGAGAATGTTAATGAAGGGAAAGCAATTCTGGCTAAAAAAAAAAAGTATATATGAATAAAAAGAGAACAATATTTAATTTACTTCATATTGTTTTTTATAATGTTGATGACATGACAGAATCAAACACAGAGGGCTTACACCTTTAAATTACTTTGCTGCAAGCCTGCTGCATTGATGGATAGTTAACAAATCAATGTAGCAGGACAACACTACTGGTTACACATAATCAATCTTAAAATGTCACCTTTTAAACAGGTAGGATCAATAGCTAGAGCAGTTAAATTTGATAAATGCATGTAATTATCCACCAGCCGCTTTACTGCCTCTTCCAGCCCCAGAGGCCTTCAAATCATCCCTCACTCCTTCTCTTGAGGGGAGGATTGTGGCATCATACACAGAGAGAAAAAAAAAATCTCAGTCAAAGGTCAAGTTCTGGGCTCCAGCAGCTGACTACTGAGGGCTCAGCTGGTAAAAGCATCCAACATACAAATATCAGCATTCAAATCATTCTGAAACCTCTGCTGTTTTTCACATCCTGCACTCTCCAGCTCTGCTGTCTCTTTTCAAGGCTGGAAGAAAAACAACAGCATCTGTGGTTTCAGCAAATACCAGGCCATCTTCACCAGAAAAATCACCACATTGGTCATCTGTGCAAGCAGCTTATTGACATTTACAATTATTATTAGGTGGCGACCTCCAGCGGTCGTAGTAATTATGATGCGAGAAAAGACGACGGGAAGTCAGCTGACATCAGGCTATTTTCATTGTCAAATCACAGCACCTGACTTTTGATGTAGTTTAAAGAGTGAGAAAGTCTGCATATGGAGGTGCTGGGGTGGATGGAATCGATTCAACAAACACAGGCACCCTGGAGACTGGGTTTCGTGTCCCATACGAAACTAAAACTTTATTAAAAGCTGTGTCATTTTACAGCTCCACGCTGGCAACAGCTGTGGCCACACACGTGTTCAGGTCATCCATTCTTGTGAATGTGAAATCTCATTTGAATTTCTTCAAACTTGATGCAAATGTTCACTTGGGCTAAAGCAAGGGTGGGGAACCTTTTTCATATCAAGGGCCGTTTCAATTTTTATAAAGTCCTCCGAGGGCCATACTATTATGAACACATACCTAGGGATGAAAAAAAAACAGTCTATAAACACTGTGTTACTAAGCCTCATGATTGCTGCATTTCTACGCATGTCAGACTCACCTAATGCGATGGTTGGAACTGTTTCTCTTTGGCGAGGCATCTGATGTCAGCTGGCAGTGATGATGATGCTAATCAAAGCTGGTTTTCCAAGTTTGGGTCAGTCAGTCTTGAGCGGAAGCGAGTCTTTGTCAGTTTTGAAAAGAACTGTTCACAGCGGTACATTGTCCCAAACAGAGATGCAAACTTCAGGGCATGTCTCCTCAGGATGGGAAAATCCTCAGCACAAACGTACAGTTTGTAAAAGTCCAGCAGAGAGAGGTTGTTGCACTTAGCTTTGAGCTCGTTGTTGTTTTGCAGCTCAATTATTTCCATTTAGAGGTTGTCTGGCACATTAAACGCCGTAGCAAACATGTCCAGTTCCCTTTGAATATTTTTCACATCATGAAACCTCTCATCAAATGCCTGAATGAGTTTTGCACACTCACCAGCATATTCAGTCGCATCATCAGGCTTTTCCAGCCCTTTCCAGTTGTCCTTGCCACAGCCTTAACTTCACATGATTTCACATTCGAAAGCAGAGAGTTGACGAGCTGGTTGGGACCTTGCAGCTTGGTGTTTAGCACTGGCAGGTGCTTGGTGATGTCCACCATGAAGGCCAGATCACTGAGCTCCATGACAGGTTTCCCCTTCATCTCCATGAAGTGTCTGACTTCTTCCCGCAGTGTATAAAACCATGCAAGTATATTTGCATGACTCATCCATTGCACTTCACAGTGATAAACCAGATCACCGTACTCTGCCTCAAGCTCGCTGAGTAGCTCCTTGAACTGGCGGTTGTTCAGCCCTCTGCTTTTGATGAAGTTTATGGTGGACACGAAGGTTTTCATCATATTGTTAAGCTTCAGGGAATGTGCACACAGACTCTCTTGATGTATGATACAGTGACATACAACTAAATCACTTGGATCCAGACTCAGATTGCTCATTTCTTTTTTGACTAATGCAGTCAATCCTTGTTGTGCGCCAACCATTGCGGGTGCTCCATCAGCGCTCAACATCTCAAATGGCAGTTCAAAATTGTTCATGGCCACAACAACTTGATTGAACAAATCCTCACCTTTAGTAGTGCCATGCATGGCTTGCAAAGACAGCAACTCCTCCTTTGTTTCAAACTCGGCCGTAATCCTACCCACAAAAATGGCAAGCTGCGCTGTGTTTGTGATGTCTGTTGTCTCATCACAGGCCAGAGAAAAATACTCAAAGTCTCTTGCAGTGTCCTTCAGTGTTTTTTCAATATTTTGTGCCATATTAGTCATCCTGTCTGCAACAGTTCTTCGAGACAAACCGACGCTTTGAAATAATTTCACTTTGTCGGGCGCGAGCAGCTCCACGGCGGCTACGTGGCACTCCTTCACAAACTCTCCTTTGGCATGAGGTTTCAGTTTCGAGGCTATTAATTCACTTACCACAAAACTTGCATGTGTAATATTCTCTCTGTCAGTATGTGGTCGTGTTAAAGCTGCTTGTTGAGCACCCAAACTCTAACGAAGAACATTAATTTTATCCAAACGCATTTGTCCTCTCAACTCGTCGAGTTTAGCATGTTTCGAGCTGTAATGGTGCTCGACATTTGCCCTTTTCATCACTGCCAGCACCTCGCCACAAACTAGGCACACTGGCTTGCCTTTCACTTCAACAAAGAAAAAATCATTTGTCCATTTTTCCTGGAATACATGGCATTCTGCATCCACCTTCCTTTTCTTGACAATGGCCATGATGCATCACTTGTCATCCGTGTCAATCACTCCGGCCCGCTGCATCACATGCTGTATTCACTGACCCTGATGTTGACTCGGACATACATAACCGTCTGTTTTATCTCAGAAAACTAATGGCTGTCGATAATTTTTTTCCTGATTTTTTATTTATTCATACTATAAGTGCATAATATAAAAATTTCATTGCGTTGCGGGCCAGTAGAAATGGTCTTGCGGGCCGTATCCAGCCCGGAGGCTCCACACCCCTGGGCTAAAGGATGAACTGAATAGATTTTAGTGGTCAAAGATCATTGTAACCTCACTAAACACATTCCTGACCATAAGCTTATAAGATGAGAATTCATATGGTAATTATGACAAAATGACACACAAATATCTATTGGGATAAAATGATGAGGTGATGAGAGTTTATATCCAAAAGGTCAAAGGTCAGCTTCACTATGACACCATTATGTTCAGCTCTCTCTCAGTCCTCTGTCCTCCTCTGTAAAAATAGTTTCTAATTGAAGACAGCATGTTTCTACCTGGAAATTATTGACTGGAATCACACATGTAGAGTGAGAACTTCCATTTTGCAAAAGAATACACTTGGTACCTTTTATTAGCGGGCGCCCCTGTAGTTGGTAGAGCATACGCCCCATGTACTGAGGCTGTCAGTCCTCAGCAGCGGCTGCTGGCTCGACTCCCGCTTGCAGCCCATTTGTTGCGTGTCATCCGCTCTCTCTACGACCTTTGCTGTCATTTCTTCAGCTGTCCCTATCAAACAAAGGAAAAAATACATGCCTTTTATTAAATTCCTTAACAGTTACAGGTCAATATAGTGGTAAGTTCCATTATTAAAATCCTTCACAGTCTTCACTACAGATATTATATGAGTGTGGACAGACATGGATGTAAACTGTAACTGGTTGGTGGAGACAAACAACTCCTACCAGAACCAACCAGAACATAAATCTGGTAGGAAAATATAAAATATCACTTCTTTATTGTGTAAAAGTAACTGAATATAATTATTCTTAGAAACAGAGTGTTGGAGAAGGTACTGTAAACTTGGATAATTAAATCTCTCACATCCAGCATCAAAGCCATGACTTCAGTGTGTTGGCTGATTGAAGCTGATTGGTTGGTATTAAAGGCATGAATATTATTTACTGATTAACACATGTTTACTGTATCACCGTCTGTTGATTCTAAAATGAAATCTCTGCAAATGAATTTGGAAAAATGCTTGTATGTAAAACAATGTTTTATTATTTGCCTTAACATAGTACATTACATCCAGTACTATAGACCTCATTAAAAAATCCACTATTACAAGCTTCATTTAGTAATAAAAATATAATAGACAAATAAAAGAGGATGTATATGTGGTTTATATACATGTGCAGGTGAAACAATGCAGTGACTTCCCATGCATGCTCATTATATCTTAATCTGGAGCACACAGTCTCTCGAAACCATCCCAGATGGCCGACTCATGTGGGTTGGCTGTGGGAGCCGGGATGCAAAGGAGGCGGTGAAGGACACTAATATCAAGGATCGCTTTGATCCTACGAGGTAAATCCCTCTCTGATGTCACTGAGCCACTCCACTTTTCACATGCTGACTGACTGTTAATGAAAAAGCACAAGCTGTGATACTCAGTCATGACGGGCTGAACACACAGTGGAAGTAGGATTTCGAGGCAGGCTGAATTAAAGGCCTTTTAAAATGTAGGTGTAGGTTTTTTGGAGCTTTTTGTCTGATTTCACAGCAGCTTTTCTAATCATGGGTGATTCATGTTGCAATGTTTTTAGGCATTTATTTAAATTAATTTGTGGGACCAAGAGAAAATTGCAAAAAGAAAAAGTATAATTTATTAAAAATCAAAGGCAGCTAGTTCCAGGGAGAATAAAATCACAGCAGCAACAATGATTGGTCAAATTTGCAGAAAAGTTGCATAGTTTGGACAAAGTTGCAACATTGTGCAGAATTCATTTTGAAATTTTATCAAAATTGTTTTATTGTTTTATTGTGTGAAGCACTGTTGCATTTTGTTGGTATGAAAAGTTCTGTAGAAATGAAGTCTGGTTGATTGACTGGTTGATAATTGTCAACTAAACCATAAGATGTTGTCGTAGTTTACCAAGTTTTCATTTATCTGTTAACTGCGGAAGATAAACACACACCTCAAACTCCCATCCAGCGGCTGCACCTTGCAGTTGGGCCTGGGATGAAAGTATCAGGAGAATGTTGCCACATGGACATTTTCTCTTCCTCTGAGGTGGAGGCCGGTTTGACGACCAAGAATACAGCACAAAGGTGATTTACAGCAGCTCCAACCAGGAGTCTGTCTCTGGGGATGATGGGGGTATTGTGGGTTCAGGTGGGGACTGGAGGCATCAAGCAGTTGAGGACCAAGTTTGCAGCGGATTAATTCATAAATGTAGATCATCCATTGTGTTAAGTTGGCAATATTTATTCCCATGTTTCGAACAGAACCGTCTGGGAAGTCGTCCTTAGAAACAGTTTGGAAAAGGGCGGGTACTTTCAAAAAACACTGGGCAGGTGTTTGGATGAACCATCTGTCTGTCACCTCTATCACGGGCTGGTCGGGAGAAGAGTGAAAAAGTCTTTTCCATGGAGAAAAGCCTTCTTTGTTCTTTCAATGAAGAAATTCTCTCTAGTTCTGATATAACAGATGCTATTACAGTATCTATGCTAACCTCTTCAGGAACCGCCATTGTTTGTTTGAGACAAGTCGCTTCCATGAACGCTTCTTGTTGTTGTCACACCTAAAACCACACCTGTAGCTGCCAGTGGTCCCTCCGAGGATGCTGATTGACTGCACCTATTTCGGTGTGGACACAAACAGATAACTTGAAGCCTGGCAAGATGGATTCTCCTCACAAGGAAAGTTGCTTATAGTACCAAACCCACACACAGCTGTCACCTAAATGTGGAGCATAGTGGAACATTTAGCAGCTACTGACAGCTGATCAGTGAAATAAATGATAATGTTGCGCTGTGTCTGGATGTGTAAATATCAAATTTAAAACGTTTACAGCTTTTTTACGTTTACAGATAATGTATATAAATAATTATTCCAGAGGCGTCAATTGTGCAGCAACAAGGTCCCTCACAGGCTCCCCACCCACTGCTGCAATGCACAACCAAGCTGAAGGTACCAAGCTGGGAAATAACTTTACCCCAGCACCACCTGTGTGCCCATTACTGTTCTGCTTTTATTCACAAATAATATCTATTGAATGTCGTGTGCGGCAGAATCTCTTCTGGGTTTGTTCAACATGGTATGTATGATATTTGCACTAGCAGTTGTAGTACAGTACAGTTATGTGGTCTTATTCTGCTGACCTCAGCTTCCAAAGCAACCTATGAATTATTCAAAGGTTCACTTCAATTATTTCATCTTTAATTCAGAAGAAAATGCATAAATTGGATTTTAAATATTCAAATGCATTAGACCTCCAGAGATGCTGCTGCTCAAAGGTGCAATAGGCTATAGTAATAATAACCAAGACTGAACTCAAAGAAGGTAAAGCTGAGGTCTGATATTTTACTAAGCGCATTTGTTTACATTCTATTTCTCCTCTTTCCATCAATATAGGGACTGTATTCATTCATTTACCTCCTGAAAACCAATGAACATATTGCAAACAAGCTGACAGACTTTTGGAGATAGATTTATGTAGTCTTTATCAATAAGTAACAGAAAATTACAAACTCTAACTTTGATAAAATTGCAATGAAGCACTGTTACAAGCTTTTACCACTTTATCCTTTGATTTTACTCATAGTTTTGTACTGATATGTTAAAGTCGCACTAATCAATGATTTTATATTAAAAATGTATTATGTGAAACCTGTGGTTTGTTCAGATGAACCCACAGAGAATTATCACTCAGTTCTGCAGCTGCCTTCATCTCTTCATAGCGTTTTAATGCTTTGAAGCACATTATTTTGGTTTTATGGTTGGCTCTCACCATTCTCATCAGCCTGCAGCCACCGCAGACAGCTGTTTTCATCAACAACAGCACAACATGCTCCAAACAGCCAACAGACACAGCTGAAGCAATATTATGTAACTATTTTACCTTGAAATAACAGCGTCAAAATCGTTTTGATGGTACACTGACTTACAATAAGTTGAATGGTGCATCTGCTGTTCCCACTCTGCACTTAGAACGTCTGTTCTTGCAGGTTCCTGTAACTTTGGGGGCCGGGTAAGATCTCCGTGTGTAACACTTTACAGCACCAGTTATGTCACTGATTTTGGTGAAAGTGGATCATAGTTTATAGAGAAAATGTTTCTGGTTTTCCCTCTGATGTCCTCCTCTGCTTCACTTGTTGCTAAAGAAACCTCTAAGTGTTGCTAACTGTAGCTGCCATGAGCTAGTTAGCTCAGTTAGCTGTGCAGCCAGCTGACTCCCAGGACTGGACTGAGAGCTATAGGAGGACCAGGGAAGTACAGGAGCTTTGGACCACCAGGAGGAGGGGGCTTTCAGGGTGGGGAATGCTCATAGGAGCGGCACTAGAATGGGCACCAGAGTGAGTGGGCAACAGACTCAGCAACCTGTAGA
The DNA here is from genome assembly GCA_027495735.1 of Lutjanus campechanus. Classification (NCBI taxonomy): domain Eukaryota; kingdom Metazoa; phylum Chordata; class Actinopteri; order Lutjaniformes; family Lutjanidae; genus Lutjanus; species Lutjanus campechanus. Next base: position 13,797 of record JAJHUR010078910.1, read on the forward strand.
GATATCAGGGTTGGGAGGGTTACTTTAAAAATGTATTCTGAAACAGTTACTAATTAAAAAGCGTAGTCGGTAACATACTCTAAGTATCTTAATATTAAAGTAATGTAACTTGATTACTTACAATTATACTTTTACTTAAATATTACTTATATAGTGTATAGTGTATTTAGGGCTGCGGGTGATAAATATTTTCATCATTGATTAATCTGTCAATTTTCTCAATTGTTTGGTCCATAAATGTTAGAAAATGGTGAAAAATATTGATCAAAGCTCAAGATGACGTCCTCAAATGTCTTGTTTTGTCCACGACTCAAAGATATTCAGTTTACTGTCAGAGAGGAGTAAAGAAACCAGAAAATATTCACATTTAAGAAGCTGAAATCAGAGAATTATTTTTTCTAAATTAAAAATGACTCAAATGATTAATCTATTATCTGTTTAAATGTAGATTAACTCAATAGTCATTTAATAAAGGATTAATAAAGGATTAATTGTTAGATTTATTAGTTTGTTCAGCTGTTCCTTACTTTGTTGTGCACAATTTATTGTTTGATTGATCAAAAAATTTCCATTCCATTTTTACTAAATGCATCTGTAATCTGATTAATTTTTTTTTTCTGTAGCTGTAATGGAATACGGTTACCTTTTTTGTATCCAGATTACATGATCCCATTATATGTAATCTGTTTTCCCCAAACCTGTTCATTTGTGTGGTGTCACTCTGTTGTGTTGCGATTAGCTGGAACATTTATCTTTTAAACAATAAATAAACAAACACAGGACTGAAATAAACTATAAGATGCTTAAATGTTAGTAATTAAAGTGGTAAGTACGAGAAATTTTAATTTATGCTGCATGAACATATGCTGGTGTGTTTATGTGCATGCACACTCACATTCTTCATGCCACCCCTGCATAGATCAGTGTCACACTTGTGCCATCACAGTTTGGAGACACTGCACTGGGGGCACAAAGATGAGCTCATGACATGTGCCCCGGTGCAGAATGTTCCCTCAGCATGGGACGTTTTATGTTCTCATTTCACCACCAACTCAGTTCAAGCCTCACACCTGCACACGTGATGTTCTAATACAGGTTCTGTATTCTTCTTTCCCTCCAAGTCATGCATTTTTCATTAAGCTTTGTAGCATTTAAAAAACATTTCTTACACTCCCACTGAAACACTGCTTTAAGGCCTTTCATATGATGTGTGATAAATTATTGAGTCGAGTGTGAACCTGGTAATTCACACAGAATTGATGGTCACTCCAGAGAAAGGCAGTATAGGATGGGGTGGGGGATTCAACCACTTCATCAAACTGTAGACCTGCAACCTGAGAAGTATTTTCCTCAGATTCTCACCAATAAAACCCACCTTTCTTCACCTCACTCCCTGTGAAGGCAGGAGCTGCATGTACTCTTTAATGTGAAAATGATGTGAGGTGAACCAGATGTAAGCGAACAGCAGAGGTTTGCTGACTGTAACGGCAGCAGCAGACAGCAGGGTGGCAGAGAGGTCACTGCTCCGAAATGGAAATGTCACAAAGACGAGCTCACAACAATTTGACATTCAAATCAGTCATTTGCCATTTTCCCAAACAATGATCCCCAGTGTACTGTACAGACACTCACAATCACGCAAAGATACACATAATTATACTGAAGATGCACACGTGCTAACTGAGGGAAATAAACAGCAGCGCATCATTAGATATGTAATACGACAAAATCACAACTTACATTTGGAGCCACTCTGATTCAGGAGAACTATCAAATGAATAACAGCAACTTACAACCATTAGGGGTAGAAGTGACTAATTACAAATACTCTAATTACTTTTTTTGGATACTTGTACTTTTATGAGTAGAAAAAAATATGTTTTGTATCTTATAAACTATTAATGATTAATTGATTGTTAGTGTTTTCAACTATTCATTCAGGAAAACAAACAAAATTTGCAACTGGTGACATCAACGGTTAAAAGTAACTAAAAAGTAACTAATACTAATAATTTTTGTAGCAAATACTTTGTACTTTTACTTAAGTATATTTCTAACAGCAGTACTTTTACTTGTAATTGACCTACAAATACAAAACTTGTACTTGAGTACAGATTTTCAGTACTCTTTCCATCACTGACAATAATTATATACAGAATATTACAAAAGAGACCAATCAGGATAGTAAATAATAGGGAACACACAGACAGTATTTAAAGTCGCATGCATTGAAGTTTATGGATCTGGTCAAATTTAAAACGGCTCTAATTCTGTTCAAAGCAAGAAGTAATTCACTACCGGGCAATATTCAAAAACTGTTTTGTGACAGGCAATAAATCACTTTTAAAAAATATACAAATAAGATATCCACCTGGAGTTAAAAAATAAATAAAAAACAGTTGTTATTATAACCCTTCCTCATCCTCATACCTCAAAAAAACATTTGGGTTGTACAGTAAATAAACTTGGGATAGTTTTTTGTATATTTGGTTATAACTAAATTTGGGAAGTTCTAATCATTATTACATTACATTACATTATATTATATTATATTATATTATATTATATTATATTATTATACTATAATTTATCAGTTGATAGAGAAGAAGTGCGAAAAGAGAAGGAAAATATAGGTTTTACTTCTACCTCCTACTCCTTTTCTGATACCATTACTCTTGTTTATATACACACACATATATATATGTGTGTGTGTGTATGCTCATGCTCAGTATACGACATGCTCAGTCCCCGGAGGATGAATGTGAGTCCAATACTTTGTTTTATCAGCAAAAATCTGCAAAGTTTTACAGTTCCCATCAGCCTCAGCTCTACATTATGTTTGTTGTTAAATAGAAAAGTATGTTAACACAAGTATGTAACCATGGAGAAACTCATACCTGCTAACCCTTAAAATGTCGAGGTGTTCTGATACCGACATCAATTTTGATACAGCTTATAATGTGGGATCAGCGAGTCTATGAACCAGTCCAATACCACATAATAAATGAATAAATCCAGAACATATCGATCGCCCCCTGGTGGCTGGCTGCAGTACAGGTCATAAATCCCGCCTGAGTTTTGTTTTAATTAGTTACATGATGCTATTAAAAGGGATTTTGTCATGATTGACAACTGAGGTCTTGCTCATATGTGCTCACCCAATATTTATGAACCATTGAAACTAAATAAACTTAAAATTAAGTTAAACATGATCCATTTACCATAACATTTAAATAAAACAATCTTCCTATGTCTGAATAAGAATTTTCTGAAATTAAATGAATTTGTATTATTACATATTGTCAGCAGTTTTCCTCTCAATTGAAGTTAATACTGTCCATTGTACACCATCTCCAACTGATGAAAAGTTATATATTCATGACCTTCCAGTGCCCTTGATATGCACACATTTTTAGTTTACTCAGGATAAATCAATTTTCCATAGCACCAAAAATAAGAAATGACACAGATGTCAACTCAAACATTAGCGAAACACCCTGTTCCTCATGTCACCAGTGCACAAGCTGTGTCCTGAGAGGAAAAACAGAAGGCCAAATGGGCAATTAGCAAATTAGTGAATCCCCAGCTGAATGGTCATCTGATTAGTTTGGCCCTTAAGCCTTATGTGATCATCCTGGATCATTTTCTTTCATTTCCGCTGCTGGTCATGGATGTATTCCAGCTGCTGGGAGTAAACACACTGATGTACTGTTCTCCATCAGCCAAAAGCTGCACTCCTAATGTGATTAGCATGCTTTAATGTACGAGCCCCAATGTGGAAGTCTAGGAGACCTATTACAGAAAAGACGGCAACCCTAACAGAAATATCAACACAAACTCGAGTGTTACAGAGAAACTTTCTCCTCATGTGTGATGATTTACAGTCCTGCTGATAAGTGCTGAAAGAGGACAAATGATGCTAAATCTGCTGGTTATTTTCCTCTTATGATGCTACAAGCATTGGTTTCTTTCCTGTCCTCGGTGAGGACACTGCTCACTTTGATTAAAATGCCTCTCTGCTTGTCCTCTGGTGATGAGGCACATATGATTAAATCAGAAAGATTTCGAGTAGAGGTGAAATTATTTCCTGAGGAACTCGAGTAATTCAAGTAATAAAAATGATCAATTCCAATTTTTTGCTCCTGCTTCAAAGCTTCATTTAATCATGGATCTGTTTTTAGAGCAGATGAGTGCATGGACAATCTTCACGGTCACAAGAAGAGCTGATGCTGTCCCAGTCTTCATGTCCATCCTAACCCTTACACAACAGCACCTCCAAATTAAATGACAAAACACGCTGTTTGTCCTCTAGAACGACATATGGAAGTTATGGACCAATACAGTGCAGAAGTCACGCCCCCTCCGATGTGCCCCATGGGACCTAACTTCGGAAAAAGTATGAACGGTAGTCAACGGTGAGAGACAAATCATCTTGTGGATTCCATTTGAACTGTGCCCCAGATGATGTTTGTCAATTTAAAAAATCATTTTACACTCAAAAAAGGCTAAATTTGTCGTGGTTTATTCATCTGTCACCTCTCACAATATACATCACCAACACTAATCTCACTGCCCAGTGTAACATTATCTTAACCTGAAGTGTTTTATTAGCCATGAGGAGAAAGAACGAGGAAGACCTGCTGTTGTGAACTGTAGCTACATCCTGGCATGAAAACACACAAGCATCATAGCTTCAGTGGCTAATGCTAGCTTTTAGAAGGAGAAAATCATGACTTCACTTCTGGGTGTGTAGTCTTTCTAATTATGTGTCATCACAGTCTGATGCTTCATCAGTTTTATGACAAACTGCAACTTTCTTGTCTTGAGTTTTAAATTGATAAACATCATATGTGTGATTTGTGGCACAATTCATGCTAACAGCCATGCTAATAGCCACACATGCTAACAGCCTTGCTAAAAGCCACACATACCAACAGCCATGTTAACAGCAACATAACAGTTATGCCAACAGCGACACATGCTAACAGCCATTCACTCTCACCTGCACGGGTTCATTTCATCTGCAGTCAAACA
>JAJHUR010078911.1:0-26229 GCA_027495735.1 Lutjanus campechanus
TTTCTAGCTGGGAACCAACTTTTCAGATTCCAAAACCATGTTGGTGGTTCTATGGTTCCAGGTTAATGGAAAAGGCGTTACCTGGGGGTTGTATCTGGAACCTTTCCACCTACTAAAGGTGCTTACAAGAACCCACCCAAGGGGATAGCCATATTCCAACTGTTTTACCTAGAACCCTTTTATATTCCACAGGACTTATCTAGAACCCACCCAGAGCATTCTACCGAGAACCCTTTTTACGTTTTGATACAAAGAATCCTTGACAAACCCTTGACAAAAGAGAGGAGTTTTTTTTTATGAAAATGGTTCTTAATGGAACCCAAGAACACTTGAGGAACCCTTTCTTCAAAAAAAAGGTTCTTCAGAAGCAAATGGTCCTAGGTAGAGCCTCCACCATTCAAGAGGAACCCTTTTTTTTCTAAGAATGTACTTGGTAATGGGGGTGAATTTGTGTAAAGCTGCCTTGAATGTGGGTTAGTGGATCTAAGACAAGTCTGGACTCGTCTGGTTCTATTAATGTTCCTGGTATTTGTCACATCAACATGCGTCCAGACGTCTGCTCACTGTTCCCAGACACACAGATCTGAGCACTTATCAGGAACACAAGTTTCCCAAGATAGAGTTGAAGCATGGTAGCCTGTATATGTGAGGCCTGAGGTGGATTTATGATGTCTTTTATTCTCCCTGAGTAACCGGGGGAGAGACCCAGGATTATTTGAGGCTCGGTTTACATGCACAGAGGAGTTTACAGCCCTGCAGACTGAACCCACCACCACCCAGCTGACCCCCAACACTAATCCCCATGCGCGCACACACTTACAAGACTCCCTGCCATCCGACACATGCTCCCTCCAAATTCTGAGCGCAAAGGGACCTTCTCCACTGTTGGACATCTGTTTCCCAGCAGCCTTTACTGATAAATCAATCAACCTAATGATCAGTGGTCTGTTAAAGATGCCTGATCAATCAGAGGGGCACCATTAAATCTTACATTTATTTACAAGCATGCACACTAAAATAAACAGGACAAGGGGAGCTAAATGCTAACGGAAGCATGCTAACATACCCACAGTGCCGAAACTAACATGCTGAAGTTTAACTGGAATAATATTACACCATAATATTAATATACCATGTTCACCATTTTAGTTGGGCGTCCGGCATGCTAACATTTGCTAATTTGCACTAAACACAAGTATATCCTGGGTGGATGGGGACTAATTAGTTTTGCAGGTCATTAACCATGTAACAAAGTATTCAAAATTAAAAATTTGACCTACTGATGGCATTACATAAAGTGAAGGGATCACCAAAGTTATTACAATTCATTCTGACGGCAACATTAATGTTTTAGTAATAGACCAGGCGTCTGCAACCTTCATGATCAATAGAGACATTTTTGGCCAAAAAAAATTAAGAAAAAAATCTTACAAGAAAGTTAACAAAACATTAACTACATGGTTTGCTAGCTAGCTAAAAAGTTTTTTTTAAAGTTACACTGGACAGTCGACATACATCAAACTTGATCCATGTCGCAGTGTGGCAGCAATAAACTTATATCACTGCTAAAATCTCACAGTCTGAAGGCTTCATTAAATTCCAGTCATGTTCTGATGTTCTGTCTCATTAAATAATAAAAAGACTCCATCTAAAACAACGTTACTGGCTAAGATAACCATCATATATTGTCCATCTGCTGCCCTGCTCTCTTACTATCTGCATCAATCACTGAAAAACCCAACCTGGTTGACCACTAGAATGTTTGTACAAATTTTATGGCAATACATCTTATAGTTGTGGAGACCATTCACACAAAACCTTTAAAAGTTGGGATTCACCAAAATCACTGCACTTCAACGTCTCGGCTTCATGACTATCTGCAGCATATTTCATGCTAGAAATAATTGTCACCATGTGTCACTAAAAGCCACAAATGTCAACCTCATGTTAGCACTACAGGAAAAATAAGAGGCTCACCAAAGTCAGTGGGACTCCTCTCAGTATCATGAATTGTAATGCAAATTTCATGACAATCCATCAAATAGCTGTAGAGATACTTCAGTCTGGACCAAAGATGTGGATTGACTCATCGATTGACCAACTTTGCCATCCCTGTCGCTGCGCTACTACAACGCCAGAGTACACAACTCCTGGTCAAAGTGTCCACTCAGCCTTTCTCTTATCACAGCAACAAAAACAGCAGGAAACGCCTTTCTACACCGCCACTGACAGGAAACAATCTACATATCTATAGACATGCCATGAGTAGAGTAACACGTCACCATGGAGAGTGTTTGTTTAGAGCTGCACGAGGGGTTTAGGGAGACTTTACGGGACTCAACCTGCTGAGAGGAGAGAGCGCTAAAGATAAGTTTCTACAACCTACTACGAAGCTGTCAGGAACAGAGAAGCATGTACAACTCAACTATGCAGATTCGTTTTGGATGCCTCTTCCCTCATGTGACCCAACGGCAAAGCAATTTTAAAACAAAGGTAGTGCTTATAATCTGTGAGGATTTGTTTGAATGAAAATCCCCTGCAGCTACTGAGAGGGGATGTAGGAGGCGATTAGTCACGGAGGACCTCAAATACTACGTCCAGTCACACTTTCTTGTCTAATAACAGCTCTGATTATGGTAAAAACCTCCGAGCAGTCTTACAATTACATTCATCAGGTCTGTGACGACCATGTAAATCAATTAAATACAGCTAAAACACATACTTTCCCTTACTATGGTCATCCATCTGATATTGTGTGATTTCATAGCTCTTGTAGAGGCATGACAGGAGAGAATAAGTCCTTTATTTAAGGAAAATTGTAGACTCTAAGACTGAGTTGCAACACAAAGGTTAATTTAAACAAAGATTAGTTCAAATCAGAGTTAAGCAAGGCTCGATTTTAAATGAGTAAATCCATATTTAAAATTACACCGAGCTATCAATCAAAAACTAATTAAGTAATTCCAAATGTATTGATGTAAACCAAAATAAAAGTGGTGTCAGGACCTTTTAAGTGTAAGAAATGAGGGAAAACTCTTAACTTTGTGTTGCTCTGTGTTCCTTAACAAAACCTTTTATTGTTTGTTAGCTAAAGAAAATGTTCAACTGTTGAAGTGCTAGCTAAAAAGTTAAAATGTTACAGTGTTTGCTTGCTGGCTAAAAAGTTAAAAAACTTGGAATTGTTTGCGAACTAGCTAAAAAGTTAACATATTTCATTGTTTGCTAGTAGGCTAAAGAGTTAACAACAGGTTACAGTGTTTGCTAAATAGCTAAAACGTTTAAACATTACAGTGTTTGCTAGCTAGCTAAAAAAAAAGAGTAATATACATTATATTGTTTGTAAGATGGCTAAAAAGCTAACAAAATATTAACTACATTGTTTGCTTGCTAGCTAAAAATGAAAAAGAAATGTTACATTGTTTGCAAGCAAGCTAATAGGTTGGTTAGCCTAATTAGCCTACTCTTGAAAAAAAGGCTGCTACTTTAAAAGTTAATCCTCCTGAATTGCAAGTTTGAAGTTAATACTAGATTGAATTTTAAATTGGTGAAGTGAGGGGTTTACATTTAATCTTCCTTCATTTTAAACTAGTTTAAAAGCTTTATTCCGGTTTAAAAAGAAATCTGGTGCAACCCAGTGTAATAGTAATAACAGCAGTAAATAACAAAGGATTTAATAGTCAGGTTTTCCACAGCAAAGGAGCCAGTCTTTCCTAACACCTCTACACATCTGCTCAGCATCCTGAGCTCTGTGACGCTACAGCGAGCCTGTGATCCAGACCTAAACATAATATTTACATCTTATCACATCAGCCATGAGCCCAGCAGACAGTTTGTATTCTAAGTACACGTCTCAGTGGGTTAAATGTTAAATTAATGCAGGACAATTAAGGAGAAAAAAAAGTCAATAGTCCAACCTGTCTCCATTGGTCTGTGGATAGTCCAGCTCTCCTCTGCCCTGACTCTCCTCCTCTGCTCTGCTCACACACTTTAATGCTTCTCTCTCTCAGACTCTGACTCCCAGACCCTCCCCACGTCCCTCCTCCCTGGACCGCCACGTCTGCTCTGATTGGCTTGGCCGACATTGGAGCCACACTTCTTGAGAGAGTCCACATGGTGGCCATATTTCAGAGCAGAATCTGGGTTAAAATAACAAGAGCTGGAGCTGCAGAGGGTCTCTCCTCTTTCTCTCTCTCAGTCTCAGTTTCTCTCACCTCCTCGCTCTGTTTTCATTGCTCTCTGCACCCTTGAGCCAAGGCCAACATCTTATTATCAGCCTAAATGCACTTTCACTTCCCTTAAAAACAAGTAAACGCAAAAGTACACATCATTAAGTCATCCTGTGAATAACCACACTTGTGTTAATACACTACTGGGTTAGTTTAATACTTATTCAGAATAAACTGGCTCACTTTTTGGTTTATATAAGTGTGTTCAAAAGTATACTATACATCAAGTGTACTTTATTCTACAGAGCTACTTTATCACCACTTCATTCAGTTGATACCTTTAGTTACTTTGTAGAGTAATTATAATATACACTAAATAAATGTTTGGATAGGACCACTTCCTGGACTCAGATTGAGTTTGTTTGTGGTGGTTTTTGGTCAATTGGTCATGTTGGTCAATTGAGGCATTCTAATTGTTTTAAAAGAGAGTGCCTTTGTGGTTTTGTGGTTTTTGAAACGGCAAGTTCATGCAAAATTCCCAGGGATTGATTGAATTTGCATTAATTGTTGCGATCACAACTTCCTGGTGGGAATGACTAGTAATAATATTTTTGTACTTAAAGTGAGCTTGAAGAAAACGAAAGTATATGGCTACTGTAGTACATATAAAATTACATTACATTGTTTGCTAGCTAGACAACAAAGAAAGGTATTATATTGGTATTATATTGTTTGCTAGCTAGCTAAAAGGTTGGTTAGCCTAATTAGCCTACTCTTGATGGCTTAGCAGAGATTTTTTTTCCCAATCCATCTAAAAAAGGCAGCTATTTTAAAAGTTAAACCTCCTTTAGTTTAAGTTTAAAATTAAGTGAAAGAGAAGTTTAAGTGAAACAGAATTACACTTAATCTAGGTTTAGAGTTAAGGCTAAACTGAGGTTTAAAGAGGGGTTTAAATTGAAGCTTTCTTCATTTTAAACCAGTTTAAAAGCTTAATTCCAGTTTATTCTGGTTTAAAAGGACATCCTGGTTTGTGCAACCAGAGACAATAGTAGCAATAGCATCTAGTGCATCTAGTGCAGTGGTTTTCAAACTGGGGTACAGGGTCCAAGAAGGGTTCATGAGTGGGTTTTAGGGGGCCCCCGGCAAAAGAGAAATAGAATATTTTAACTTGTATCACATTTTTGGCAGGATGGAACAACAACAGAAGAATTAAGATTGGCCATTTTGATTGATTGTAATAGTGAGCCTAATGACGATTTAAACCTTAAAATTTAGAACAAATTTAGGACAGTTTATTTCTACTATGAGTGTGAGCTTAAAAGTACACTATAATGTACTGTTATTATTTAGTTTAAACTTTAAGTTAGAGTTAAAGTTACACCAACAAAGCTTGCACACAGAGAGAAATAAAGCTGGTCTAAAACCCAACACATGAACCACATCACACACAGATCCTGTTACATCCCTCCTCAGTCAACAACAACTATCTGACTGTTAGATTAGATAGCAGCCTGGATGCCCAGTTTACTGCCTGATGGAGCAGATGGTTCTCTGTCTGACTAATGGATTACCTCTCTGGCTGAGCAAAGTGTCCCAGGATTGCTTACAGCAGCACTGGGTGCATTCAGCCAACACTGCAGTCAGCTACAGCGTTTGTCTGACTTTTGTGTTCACTCACACAGGGGAGACAAATTAGTTCCATATGAAGACGGAAAAAGAGGCCGACTCAAACAGGAAGAAGAGAAGCCGATAGTCCGGGCACTTGAAGGCAGCATGGAAAAGCCAGAGGAAGAGGCCTTTCTTATCAGTTTGAATGGAAGTAAGGTCATAACAGTTCAAAAATAGTTCCCTTCAAAACAGATGCATATATCCTGAAACTAATAAAACCTCTCCTTTGACCCATTTCCAATAAATCCCAGTGACTCATCCTCACCCTGTTGCAGTGAATCGGATGGGAAGAGGTTAATGGGCCATTTTAAAACCAAACAAAGCCTCCCTAAACTGTCTAGAATATCACAAAAATGCCTTTTCTCAGCAAAACAACAAGTGACAATTCATTAAGCCCCGTCCCCCGTAGATACTGTTGTCAGCCTGTCAAGCTTTCCTTTCACACAGTTTACAACTTGAAATTTACAATAATTCTTTAAACAATGGGTCTCTGATTTCAGGCAGAGCTAGACCAAGGTAGACTTCCCATTTCTAGCCAGCAACTAAGATTTTGGCAGCCTAGGTAACTGTCAGTAGCAGATTTTATCTGCTGGAGCTAGCTAGCTAATTAAGCATTAACATTAACTGAGCTGGTTCAAGACACAGTCTCTACTTGACATTAATATTTCCAACTCATTTTTCACATAAATCTTCCAAGAAAGGTCTTTAATATCCAATTCAAAGCTAAATACATGATATCATGCTAAAAGACAGATTTGAGGATGCTAACAGATAGCATCCTCACCAGTTGGTGTAAAGTTAGATAATAAAGAAACAGCTTTATTGATGTACTGCAGTGTGGGGCTGGTTTTAGTCCTGATTTTATAGTGAAAAGTCAAAATGTAAGACAAGACTTTGATTTCCACCCAACATAAGTTTGTTTGCTTATTTAGCCTGTTAGCTAACATATTTGTATTTCAAGCAGTATGTTTCACTTTTAATGACACAAGAGGAAAGTCTTAGGATGAGGACAAAACAATGCGTTTGGCAAACATAATGCTAAGTAAACACTAAGCTAATTAGCTGGACATGCTAACATAATGAAGCAGGTAAACAAACCGTTCAATCCATACATCATACTAGTTAATTTTCCTCTGCTTCAGGAGAAATGCTTAATCACAAGTGGAAGTGCTCAGTTAACTAGCCAGACATGCTAACATTTCTAATTTGCACTGTAGAGCAGATAAATGCTTAATTCATTCTTTAGCTCTTTTGTTTGTTTGTTTTATTTTAGTTTAGGTGGCACAGACTAATGTAACTTAGTTATTGAAGTTTCCTTGACCTTGGGTGTAATGCTCACTTTAAGCTAGTTAGCTAGACATGCTAACATTACAGTTTATGTAGCAGATAAACACACGGTTTAATCAATTCTTTTACTCCTTTTTTGTTTTAGTTAGGTCACACAAACAAATATTTACCTACTTGGTTGGGAGTAATGCTCAGTTACAACCGTAAATTCTAAGCTAGTTAGCCAAGCATGTTTACGTTAGAGCATATATACTCACTGTTTAAACCATTCCTTTCTGCTCTCTTGTATTTGGTTCTGGAAAGCTAATGACAAAGAACCCATCCAAATTTTATGTTACTATTTTATATTATTAGAGGTCGGTGCACACTGCTTCAACATGTGGAGTAATCCACAGCTGGTCACACCTGCTGTGCCTAGTTACGGTTGCTAAGCTACATGTGGACAGTCACTGTTCTCGGGAGAAGTTTAGGGAAATACCTCAGTCAGCAACATTTTCTGTTTATATTCTCAGTCCTATCAGGAGACAGCGTGACTGTGAGTGGACCTAGTTCTCACATCATGTTTTGGATTCAGAGATACAGATCAGGCAGACAGTGTCTACATATCGTCTTACAGACTAATGGAAAGGCAGCAGCGCTGTGCCTGAAGATGCTCCGGGAGATTCCTCTTGGCAGCCTCGGGAGCTCGGACACAGCACAGACCCTCACATCAAAGACCGGAGGATCAGAAGAGACAGCGGAGAGAAAGATCCTCAGCAGTCGTCATTGTAGCAGCACATCCGCACACATGTATTCAGCAGACACATGCCAGGCTAAATCATCAATCATACGGCTTTGACAGAGCACTCGCTAGTGTCTGGCTGTGGGCGTGCTGGTAATTCATCTTTCCTTGTCAGACTGTGATCAATAGCATCTTGTAGATCTGAAGAAAGTGGATGAGCGTGAAGGGAAGCAGGGTGAAAACCTGATAAAAGATAACAGGCTGGACAAAAGAAATCCACTTGACAGCTTAGCTAAGACGAATATGAAGGTATTTTATGGAGTGGCCTGAACATGAAAATCTTCTTTTCCTTACTTTGGTCTCAAACCACTTGTTTCAATAACAACATACAACAAGAAAGGCACTCGGAGAGCACAGACGTCAGCCAAGGCCAAATGCTCTATCACACAAAATATTTTGTGTATCCATCCAGTTCATTGGATCAACTCCAAAATTTAAAGGGTTCTTCCTTGGCTCATGCTACATCTTTCCATGATGTTTCATGAAAATCAGGTCAGTTGTTTTTCCATAATTCTGCTGACAAACAGCCAAACAAACAGCAGCAAAAACGTAACCTCCTTGGCCACAGTAATAATAGATACTTCAATTACAGTCCTGAACCTTACATTTGAGGACATCATCATGGATTTTGGGAAAAACTGAGCAACATTTTTCAACATTTTCTGACATTTTATAGACTAAACAACTAATTGATTAATCAAGTAATGATCAACAGATCAACTAACAATGAAAATAATTGTTAGTTGCAGCTAACTAACACCACAACTAGCTGGGCACACAGAGAGAGGGCATACAGTTGGGAAAGGGTACAGTGCTGACCGTATGTGTAAAACTTGTCTTTTCAAGAGTTTGCACACTTTTCTTCTTAACAGTGTAAAACAAAGTTATGAACATGACAACAGTAAGGTTTCTCCGTCAGAACACCTGTGACCTGGATATGCAGGAGTGCCAAAGCGCCAGTTTGATAAATCAGTCAAGAAGGACTCAGGAAGGAACTGATTTCATACTACAGAAACCAAATGCTTGATTTTGGCCTGTGTTGTGATTCCCGGACATGCCTCGGATATCTCAATGAGGGTTTTATCTCCACGTGTTTCCAATCTGAGCTGAGCCCGCACGTGTTACATCACTCCACCATCCAGGCAGCCACCCTGAAGAGGCTACGCAGGGTTCAGCTTTAAAAGCCGCTGTGGAAAGAGATGGAAACGGCGGACGGACAGATGGAATATTTGGCTCCGACAAGAGAGTTTCCAGTTGAGGCAAATAATAATGACGGCTCACAGTGTGGTGGGTTACAAGGAGAACTCTCTAGAGTGGAAAACAAGTGTGTTGTCAAGGAGAGGATCTTATGGCGTACCTGATGGGAGCATATGGATGTAAACAGTATACCCTTCCTCCTCTAACTTTCAAATATGTCAGGCACGTCTCATCACCCAACAACAAAGCTCAGTATCAGTGCAGCCTGAAAGCAGATCTGGAGCGACAAATGGAAGTCGGGGAGTCTTCACATTTGCAATCAGAGACGTCTGAGCTCAGTTTGAATCCCGCAGAGGGAGCAGCTACGACCATCTGGCCACTTCAAGGCCGCGGCTGCGTAAAGCTCATCAACAGGCACGTGGAGGCAGATGTTCAACATCGAACTCACAGCCTGGGTAGAGCTGGGTGTTGTTGAACTTTTTTTTTAGGTTTAGGTACCAAAATATAACTTACTTTCAGAAATATTCATCTTTTTCAAAATTCCTTATTTAAGTTGTCTTATGTTAAATGTTGTCTTAACACAATGAGCCATACCAGAACTTTGCCTCAATAAATCAGCCAAATTTTGATATTTCTCAACAAACAATACATAGAGAAGAGTATGAATCTGGCACCTGTGCAAAGTCTGCAGACTGTGGTCGGCACACCCCCAGTTCGGAGAAGCAGCAGGAGTGCCGGAGTAGAAAGCTAAGCAATGTACTGCTGTGGATAGTGTCAGCAGTAGAACAGATAGATAAAATATTTTGATTGCTTTACTTTGTCATCACATGGCCTTTTCCAATGGGAAACAGCCATTTTATAAGCCAAATATCACTGTCTCCAAACCAACCAAACTTCACTGGAAAAAACAGTAATTCTACTCACAGACACGGGAGTTGCTGGTCTACTGCTGCGTCGATCGTTAGTTTGTTTGTGCTATTGTGGTACCCGGGTGTTTTAAAGGGTTAGTTTGGATTCACAGAAGTCACACAATAACACAAAACAATTAACAGATTCAGGCAGTGGTAGACCAGCGACTCCCATGTTCTGCAAGGTATTTAATTACTGTTTATGCCAATGGAGTCTGGTTGAGTAAGAGAAAGCAATATTTAACTTGTAATAACAGCAGTTTCCTGCCAAAAAAAGATGTCTGACCACATTGCTTATCTTCCTGCATCGGTACTGTTGTTACATCTCCAAACTGGGGGTGTGCCAACTCACAGCTACAGTAGCTAATACACCGACTATGGATAAGTACCTCATACAAAATAAAATCTGAACTGCCCCTTTAAATGTTGCCTAAACACAAGCATCCTTACTAGATTTGTGTCTGAATAAATTTGTGCCCGTCTAAAATCAGTCAAGAACTTTCTGTCAAGATGACTACCAATCCGACCAAAAAAACCCCCCCAAAAAATCAGTGAAAGCTTTCAATACTTTTACGGAGTCATTTAGGTCAAAAATGTATTTAGGTTGGACGCCCAGCTGTAGTTCTACCCTGTACCATCTCCTCTCATGATTTTAACATAAACGTTGAAGGTGTTAAAAGTACCTTGCTGAAAGCAAGACGTTAAGCTGCATAAAATGTTTTCTGCCACAGCGGATCTTCACTGACAACCTCAACATCTTATTCATATATCTGACACCGATCCATTCATTTAATACGACAGCCGAGGTCAAGAGACAGACACATTTCCCCTGCGAGGTCACGCCACATCATTTTTATCCATTATGCTCTTGTCATCATTGGTTGTAGTTCAGCGTATCTCAGTGTGGGAGAGTTATCTCTGAGGCATATTTGCTAATTTATGAACTTTTCTGGGGAGCAGCGCTGGAGCATAAACACACGGATGTGTTGAAGGTGAGGAAATCCCAACACTGAGCTCCGGAGGGAAGCGAGACGGGAGCGTGGGAAAGAAGAGAAGGAGGGAAAAGGAATAATGGTGCAGAGACCTGAGTGGTGAACAGATCCCACAGCTGGTGGTCAGTGGGGAGTACACCTGTGAGAGGTGTGGAGCTAACATGTCGGTCACAGAGGCACCGAGGACTTATAACACCTCCAACTGAGAGGAAAAGTTGGAGAAGCAAGAAGTCTGAGGGGAAAAGAAAACAATTTCACCTTTCCCAAGAGTCTTTTTAGTCCAAATACATACATAGAACATAATAAAAACACAGCAGAGCAGTGCACACAGGAACACATGTGGACCTGGACCAGAGGTGGGAAGTGAGGACAAGTTTTCAGGTATCTATACTCTACTTGAATATTTATTTTTGTGACTACTTTTCACTTTTACTCCCTACATTTTCACACAAATATCTGTATTTTCTTCTCCTTACATGTTCTAAACAGACTTATTACTCTAATTTTAATGCTTTAGCAAGATGCAAAAGACAAAAAAAGCCATAACAAGATAAAAATGATACAAAAAAACGTCAGTAAAAATGTTAGTACTTTTTAAGTACTTTTCTGAGCCTGTACTTTTTCACTTTTACTTGAATAAAGTTGAATTTATACTTTGACTTTTACTAGAGTCTGTACTCCGTCTTGAGTAAACATCTGTACTTCTGCCACCTCTGCAAATACATACAGTACATGGCACATAATAAAAACAGAGCAGAGCAGCGCACACATAAACACACGTGGATGTGGACACACCAAACATGCACACCTCTATTTGATCTCGGTGTGAGCGGTCAACGGTTTCCCCCTGGAAACATCTGTTTATACACTCTGACTGACTGAGTGTCAGTCTGCTGTGACTGGCGGAGGTGGAGCAGGAGTCACTGCAGCAGGAGGGACGGGGGTAAGGCTTCAGCTGTGCCTCCGAGGAGGAAGGTGGAGGTCAACAAACCCTCATCTTCTCATATTGACCATAACAGCTCTCGTATGGCGAGCCCACGCCATGAGGGTTAAGAGGGTGATGGAAAACAAAGACCATCTGACATATCACAGTCTGGCCTCAAAGTGGGTGGCCGACTGGACCGCCACAGACGGACGGGGAGGCTTTCTCGGGATAGCCATCTTGTGAAGAGATTGTGTGATGTTAGTTCCTGGTCTGGCTGCGTCTGTGTGGCATCTCTGAGCGGTTAAATATCAGGTCATGCTGTTTGAACTGAGGACCAAAGGGGCTGAACAACAGAACAGAGATAACATCCGTCTCAGTGGCACGGAGCTCTCAAAGGGCAATAACAACACAGCAACAGTCACTTCTGTTTGTTGTGTCAAAACCAAAACAAAAGAGGCAGTTGCTGCATGTCCCCACAAACACTCCAGGATTTTTTAACATCAGGCTGTGGCCTGCACCATAGCCTGACGTGCACCTCCCAAAATGTAAATAGCCTCGCTCTGCCCATGCAAACCGCTTATATTGTAATTTAGATCAAATTTAATTCATTTAATTGTGCCGTCCCACCTCCAACTTGTGTTTTGGTGATGTAATTGCAGAGCAACGCAGACATGTCGGTGAACAAGTACAAATTCTCGTTAACGGCTTAGGCCACTTGAACCAACATACAACTATTATTCAGCCTCATGAGGTATTTGCACGGCACTCTGAATCTTTTAAAGAAACATATTCATCTGTTCACGCAGCCCACTAACTATAAATCTCATATTATTGTTTGTTGTTGTTTTTTAAACGTCAATTTTGATCAAGTATGAATATCAGCTTCCCGATATTTGAAATTTGTTGGATGTTTGTTTTGTTTTGTTTTGTTTTTTGTAAAAGGATGGTTGGAGAGCTACTTGACGTCTTTCTTCACACAGTTAGGTAACATTAGGGCTGGGTATCGATTCAGATTTCCCAAATCGATTCCATTCACAAAGTCCTGATTCAAATTGATATTGACTCAGTTAGGAATATTTCAGTTACAATACCAATTTTGCTTGGATATGTAAGAGATATTCAATTTCTTTTTTTTAAAGTTATATTTTTGGGCTTTTGTGCCTTTATTTGATAGCATAGCTGAAGACAGGAAAGGGGGGTGAAGAGAGAGGGGATGACATGCAGTAAAGGGCCGAAGGCGGGAGTCAAACCAGCGGCCACTGCAGAGGACTGATAGCCTCCATACATGGGACGGACGCTCTACCAACTGAGCTAAACCTCCGCCCCAATATTCAATTTTTTAAACCCAGCCCTAATTAACCTAAGTGCAAAATAGTGAAAATATATAACTTGTTGAAATATTACTTTAATAAATTAGGGGCTACATTCTTCACACCTATTTCCTCTGACTGCTGATGGACTGGGGAGCCCCGAGGAGCGAGAGCACTTCTCCTCAGTTTCCCACTCTCAGAGAGCTGCAGAGTTTTGGGGGCCCTCAGGCCTAACACACTCTCCATTATGCTTAACCATTTCCAGCCCCACCTTAGCCCCTGCAAACAGCCCCGGGGACCATAAACACAGGGGGTCGCAGGAGGAAAGTCCTTCCACTTCAGATCCCCGTGCTTCTGTTTTCCAGACCAGACTCAGGAAATCAGTCGCTCTGGTGAGCCAGGGTGGACGGTATTTGGCCCTCTCCTCAGGGGGGTTAAAGGTATTGTTCTCGCTGTGTTTTGTGCTCAGGATGAGTGCAGTTTAATCCTCACTTCCCTGTGGCTCTGACACAAACTCCCCTGCAAACTGAGACCCGGCCGGCTGCTTTATCCCAACGCCCCTGGGGGCAGAGCCATAGCTGTTGTGGGCACTCTGAGCTAAAACCCGATACCCCGCTCAAAATCAAAAGTAAGCACCTCTGAGGCACGTTGGCACCGGACCTGCTCGAGTTTCGGATAATAAAAGTATCAAGTGATATCATCCCCGCTCTCAGGCTCTTGGCAAAACATGTTACCGGCATGTGTAGGAGGTGAGGAGACGAGGGATGGAGACAAATGAGGGGAGACGCCGGGTGAAAAGGAGACGCCGAGGACAAGGAGAAGAGGTGCGAAGCTGAGAAATGAAGAAGCGTGTTGCTATTGTCAGACTGGTTTCGGGGGAGTAAAGTGAGAAGTGCTTTCACTCGAGGACAAAGAGATGAGTGTTGAAGAGTCATGGTTTTATTATGAAAACCTCACAAAAACCTGTCTGTGTCAGACCAGACCAAAACACTGGACACCACCGCAGTATCCTGCAGACACAATAGGAAAAATGTCTGAATTAGAGCTGACATGGGAGGATATATAATAACTGTTGTGTTTCATATTTACAGAATAAAAGAGCTGTGACATTCTCAGATAACAGCTGAGGGTGTTTAGATTAGGGCTTCTCCCTGAAAGTCGGAGACGAGACCAGAATAAAATCATTCCAATACGTCAATTTGTCCCGCCTGCTTGGTGTGGTGGTGTCTGAGATGGGTTCAGTGAGCCACATTAAATTCCTATGAGCCTACATGAGTATGTTTTACCAGTAAGATTCATGTTTTAATGCCTTCCATCGTCATCTGTGATGTGAAAACATCAGATTTTCGCACAGTCATAAAAAGTAAAAGTGTGCATCCTCCTATAGTTCAGTTCAAACCGGCACACTGCTGCACATCTATCGCTGTCCTACTTCATCTGCCTTGCACAATCTGCACTCCATCACATCACGAACTAAGGGTTTATTTTGACCAAACCAGTGTTGGTGATTGTTGGAACAGTGGAAAGATGAACCAAGACTTGGTTGGTTTTATTTTGGTTCTGTCAAATTTGAAAGAAGCTTGAAAGAAGCTTGAAAGAAGACGACGATGGTGATGTTTTGCAAATGGAGTCTGGTGAGTTTAGCGAGATCAACCACTTGTTTCATCTTCTCACATCAATGAACCACCAACCATGTTGTCACAAGGACTTTCTTTGATAAGTGCAGCAGCTAATATAAAACTATATTTATGATTCCCCTTAATACCTCACTGAAATCTTCTCCTTGTGTATATTTGTCAGCTTCTGTCTGTTTTATCTTGTAACTGTAATGCACACTGAGTGACAAAGGAAAAACACGACTGCTTGCTTGGCTTTAAGTCGATCTCAGATGACTGATGCGTCTCCAACTAATGACTCGAATCCTTTACTCTCAGGGGGCAGCCCTTAAAAATTCAAATGAAAATATTTAAACTATGAGATTGCTGACATGTAATTTAAAATAAGGTCTTTTTTGTGTTTAATTTGGGTCTTTCCTGTAATATTTTTGCTTCAGTATCCGCCTGCTATTCATGTAACCCACAAATACATCATCCACAATTAGTTATTAGACTCAACTGACAAAATTCTGAGTCAGGTATACCCATAGTTCAGACAGAAACAAAAACATTGATGAGGTTTTTATCAAACTTCCTGATAAGAAATAAGAGTTTGTTCCCGTTCCTATCGATGTGTCTTATGAACAGGCCATGAAGACAAAGGAGGTTCAGTCAAAAACAAGTATGAGATAACAGGAAGTGGACCGCTGACATGAAGTCTCCCTATTTTAGGAGCAAAGTGACAAACGATTATTCTGTTTATTATCTTAGAGGGGGTTTTCCACTTTGAAATGACCTTCACAGGTGGTCTCTGCTCATTATCTCTCGCTCCGTTGTTTTCCTCCATATTGGAAAAACAAGCTCACCCCCCAACACCCCCGACTTCCTACTTCATCCAGATAAATATACCGGGCAGACAGATTTCAAGAGTCAGCGAGGCAGACAATGAAAATACAGCTTGAACTTGAAGGTAACTAAAGGTTACAGCGGCAGCAGTGCAGATAATTCGGAGGAAGCTGATTCACAGGTTAAGAAAGTGGGAAATATACACTCAGTTTCTAGTTTATCACAAACACCTCTCAGGAAAATGCAATATAATTTAACAGCAATTTAATTTAGAGCCTAGAAATAACTTTAAATTAAACCAAAACCTCGCTAAAACAGCTGAAGTAAGAACTAATTAAGAATTAAGTGGCAACTGAGTGTATACTGCACTACTGTACTTCAGATGTTTCACCAACCAAAAATTGTATTTGACACCCTGGGACACTCGTGCGTTTACAAACAGCTCAGACAAATCCTACTGATTCTACCTTTAGTTTATCACAAGCCAAAATATTTGTGTAACTCTGATTTAAAACCTGGGTTCAACACCTCAGTATGTCTCTTAATATTCACAACAAGGCTGAAACTAATGACTATTTTCATAGTTGATTATTTTTTATACTAATTGATTAATCATTGTTTGTTTTAAAATGTTAGAAAATGGTGAAAAATTAGTGTTTTCCAAAGCCAAAGAAATGTCTTATTTTACTCACAACCCACAGAAAAAAGTAAAGAAACAAGAAAATATTGACATTTATGAAGCTGAAATCAGTAAAATGTAGGCTTTTTCCTTAGAAAATTACTCAAATCGATTATCAAAGTAGCTGGCGATTAATTTAATAATTGATTAATAATTGCAGCCCAAGTTTAAAGTGCAGAAAACAACATCCTTAGTCAGTTCAACACTCAAAAACTCAGCTAATCATCAGGACTGGGTGGATGTGAATTGATCAGATTTGTTTGAAAGTAACCTGGCAACAACAGCAAACAAACAAAACTGCAAACTGTTCTAATGTGTCACAGATGAGTTTGAGTTCATGTCGGAAGAAACTGCTCACAGTTAGAGGATGACTGAGTTAAAAAGGAGTCATGTTGGATCACACCTGCCGGAACAATAGGAGCCCTGGGGACAGTCTGTATTTCCACCAGTAAAAGACAGGTGCCAGGAACCCCAATAATATCATGACAAGAAAAGCAGGAAACCGTGTTTCTGTTTGTTTTGTTGGTCTACACGACTCCAAAGGCTCTCACATCTCCTGCGGAAAAGTCACATGTCAGTGGACTAAAGAGCGTAGATGAAATTACAGGACAAAAAACACCTACCAACCTCTCCTGGTGCACGCAGAGACAAATCTTCAGTTAAATCCAAATGATGTAAGAGTCCCCTCTAAACCTGTGGAGACAGCAGAAACAATGCAACGATGAGTCCAAATCACAAAAACACACCATCTCCAGAGAGAGTTCAGTCACAGTTGGCTCCACTAAAACTAAATGAGCATCTTTTTTCTCTTCGCTCGTTGGTATTTTCCATCTAAACCTGAGACGGAGGAGCGACTGCACCTGGAGAAGACGTTTAAACTGTTTCACATGTTCATAAAAACAGCAGAAAAAGAAGAAAGACGCTGATGTCTGCGTCCCTCATCTGACATTACGTGGGTCCCTGTGGCACAGTTGCATAATGTTTTGCACAACAAAACACATTGTACGTGAATTATATAAGCCAAGTAAGTCACCAAGTGGGATAAGTCATAAGCCCCGTGTGAAAGGTGGTGTAAATAAAATAAAATACCACAAATACGGCATCACATTTTCCCACGTCCTTATTTTAACTCTTACAGGCTCAGCTCTGCAGAGAGTATTAGCCTCTTTTAGCTCATTATTTTGGTTTTTATGGCTTGCAGCTTTACTGTTTGTAGCAGATTACCAAAGTTATCAACTAGCTAGCAAGAATTTAGCAGCTAAAGAGTGAGATATTTTTCTCAGGCGCTGGTGGAGACCAAAGCAGAGCTAAAAGGAGGGTAAATATTGGACTTATATTCCTCAAGTGGCCAGAAACACGACTCCAAGTGAGTGACACTGTTGCTCTGTGTCTGCTAGATATTTAATAGGCAACTTTTGCCACAACAACTAATATACTAGTGTTTTGTTTACAGTACACAAGTGGCAAAACAATCAATCACAGCTGCTTTCATAATTGCTTCTGACGTTGGTGGTGGAAAAGCAGCCCGCCTCCACTACACACACGCTACTACAAATCATGACAGTATCAAAATATTCATGATGCAAGACAACAATCTTTCCTTCTGAGCTAACCAGGGAAAACTCCAGTCAAACATCAGCCTGGTGTCAACAGCAGATTCAAGTTACTCTGTCTGTCCTCCTCATACTAATGGCACACATACATCAGGCTGTAGATAATTAACTAATGGCCCGCTTTCATCTCTTTTACTGTTGAGGCTTTTTAATGGGTACTGTCCAGAGAGAGCGGCACTCAGTTCAGTTAACAGTCAGGTCAATAGTCTACTCTACAGAGCTGCAGAGCTTTCCACTAACACTGCAAAAAAAAAATCACTACAGCGGGATAGATGGAACAGATTAGATGACGACAACATAAAAGGTATATCTCGACAGGAAGCTAAAGGTGGAGTTTGTGCAGATAGATGAATGACATGTGACAGTGAAGGACACTGTGTCTGTGACAACCTTTGACTGACAATACATTTAATCTATAAGTGGATTTCTGTGAGTAATCGCGGGAAAGGCCTCAGGGGACGGTTCCCACACACTCATACATGGATGAGTTCCGATAACCTGCTCCATTTTGGATTCAGCTCCGAGTTGGTAAAATAGCAGAGCTGCACAATTAATCGCAATCACAATAAAATCCCAATATGGCCAAGTGCAATAATGGTTGTGGTCCTGCGATTTGGATGTTGCACTTGGCCATACTGCAGTTTATTGTGATTGTGATTAATTGCGCAGCCCTAGTGTGAACATGGCATTAAACGTTCCAAAGTTTGGATACACTTCCCCAAAGTCAACGGAACAACTAGGAAATACTTGCAGGAGGGAGACTCACAACAAAGAGGCTAATGACAAATCCCTTGCTTAAACATTTACCAAGTATCCATCATGGATGATAAAGAACTTTTTGGTAACTTGCGAAGGATGAGTGCACGATGCATGCAGAAAAATCTCTGATTTTAGTTATTTGCTGAATGATAAAGTAGAATTCATATTATTTCCACGGTGTTGTTTTTACTTTAGCTTTCTGCAGCTGTAGCACAGCTCTGTGGTGAGGAGAAAACGCCAAAGCAGAAGGAAAAATGAGCAGTGACAAACATGTTTTAGTGAAAGCCTACATGCTTTTCAGCCCAGCAGAGAGGATTTTGAAGAATTCGATAAAATGCTACCAAACCCAATCCCTACACACACATCAAGTCACTTCTCCCAATGCCTGTGCGCCTGAAACACCCACAATCCAAACACCGACGTCAGTTTGAACCTGACCTGCCCCACAGCAGCAGGTGTGGGCGAAACACCAACTGTATACTTTGTTTTTGTGCAAAATGATACTCTGATAAGGAAATGTAACATAATCAAATAAGGTATAATCAACACTGGCATCAGGTTTATGAACAGAGGAAAAACAAGCAGCATTTTGCTCCAAAAACCCTGGAATAAGATTGAAATAATACACAATCCCCACAGAAGCTTCACATGGATCAGTACACTAATAAACAGCATACCAACCAGACAGTAACCCTTTAAATCAATGCTCTGTTTTTGAATGAAACGTTCATACTTTTGCATTTTGGGAGGATAAAGTAAAATGTGAGACTTTTTGTGATTTGCAAGTCATCTTGTCAAAATCAGTCAAAATGAGGGCGAAGCAGTTGCAGGTGACGTCTTATCACAACCAGTTTACACACCTGACTCTCCTCTTTTTCCCACGCTGTGATCTCATCAAAGTGGATGAAAACAGGAACCTCTATTTTACAGATTAAGTTCCATGAAATTCAGAATAACAAGAGATAAGGGCAGGAACAACATGGCCGTAAGTTGTGAATGAAGAATAACACAATCATGGCACAGTATGTTCTCGGTTTTGTCCTCAGCAGTGTGAATTCTTGCTGGGAATTTTCCAATTACAGAAGTGGATACACAAATTGAGGGGATTTTCCTTAAGCGTCACAATCCAGCCCCTACGTGCACTAAACTTGGGAAGAGCTGTTAGTTAAGGCGGCGTTAGATGCTGGTGTTTGGAGCTGAGCTGTTGAACCCCTCCACAGCTGGGGGCAGGTTATTATGTGGGGACTGGGGGATGTCTGGAGGCATGTTCACTGCAGCCAGGCCCACCACAAAAGGGTCTTTCTTAGAGTATTTAAGGCCTTTGGGAACAGGGGAGCTGGATGGAAGGGAAGCATGTGGGTTGGTAACATTTAAAGGAATCATTTAACATTTGGGAACCGCGCTTGTTCGCTCTCTTGTAGAGAGGTAGATGAGAAGATTGATGCCACTCTCATATCTGTGTCTTAAAGGTGTAAATAAGTGAGATTTGTAACAGAATTTACATATTTTGTGCTTAAATATGAAGCTAGAGCCAGCAGATGGTTAGTATAGTTTAGCAATAAAGACTTGAAGCAGAGGGGAAACGGCAAGCTTGGTTTTGTTCTAGAGAAAGAAACTTCTGGATTATAATGAGGTATTGTAGTGCTGCAGAGATGCCCTAGCCCAGAAATCCTGTTCCCCAGAAGAAAGAAAACATGTTTGTTTGGTACAGACCCCAAAAAAGTCGCGATTGATTTTTTTTTCCCAGTAAAAAAAATGAGTTTTTTTAACCATATTGTGCAGCTGTAATTGCAGCTCAACTTTTACCACAGGAAAGCTAGTTGTTTCCCTGTTTCCAGTCTTAATGTGAAGCTAAGCTAACTATCTACAGCTTCATGTGTAGCAGACAGATGTGAGGATGGTATTGGTCTTCTGATCTAAGCAAGAAACTAATTTAAACTACTTTCCCAAAATGTCAAACTGTTCCTTTAAGTGTTTCAGTAGCGGCACACGCAGGGGCCAAGGTTTGGCAAACTGCGGATTCTGTCTAAACTAAATTAAAGGTTGAGTCTATAAAGAGCTCTGACACATCAAACACTAATATTGTATCTGGCAGCAGGGGGAAAAGAAGACGACTCAGACGCGTCCTCCGTTTGCCGTCTGCATCTGTTTAACATTCATTCCTCAAATCCTCTCTTCTCCTCTTCGCTCTCTGGGCAGTAATGAGAGGCATGTGAGGCTGAGCAGAGAGCATTCTCATTAAAACATCCAGCTCAGGAGCCCCCCATCCCTCAGGCTAACATACACAACACAGGTGTTAGGAAGCAGCCGGTGCCCGGCTCCATCCACTCCGCAGCACTAATCACTGTAATGCACTGTTCATGCAGAGTGTTCAACAAGCAATCGCTGAAGGAGTCGTGAATAAATATTTAAAGAGGGATGAAGCCTTGAAAATGCAGACAGATAGCAGGCAGAGCGGACATGGGAAGTAAGAAATAGTCTACTGTTACTGTACTTGAGAAGAGTTTTCAGGTACTTTACCTGACTATTTATTTTTGTGACGGGTTTTTACTTTTACTTCCTACATTTTAACACACATACCTGCACTTTTTACTGCTTACATGTTCAAAACAGGGCTTGTTACTTTAGTTTTAGTGCATTTGGAGGGAATTTCTGTTTTCCATCATTGCTGACCACCTTCCCAACATCAACTTGGCTAGCCTAGCCACCTAGCATGCTAAAGCAACAACTGGTGCACTGCTCAAACTTCAGCTTATCTGTTAAAACTAGTACTGCATATTTTCTGTTCTGTGCATTTGATGAACGTGGTTCACAGGACAGGTTGTTACTGAACCGGGACAAATACACATACTGGCAGCTTACCTATTTTGGCATCATAATTTTGTAGCTTGCACCAACTCGCTGACAGTTAAGCTAAGGATTGGTTACCTAATGTGAGTTTCACTTCATGTAAACAGTAAAAATTAATTATCTGCTCATATTAAGCTAGTGTAACATTGGGCATCATTGCACAATGTGGACATCTTGGTTTAGTTTTACCGTTTGAATGTTTCTTATTACATCCTGGAGCAAAGAAGGACAAGATGCTGTCAGCATAAAAATGGCAGACAGCTAAGAGTCTCTAATCCATTGCACTGGTTAACTATTTTTAAACAGATGTTTGGTCAAACCCACCCAGAGTACCAAGACCAATTTCAACCTAAATGGATGGGACAATAAAACACTGTTGACCATTCCTTCGTGTATCCATCAGTGCATATCACACACAACAGACGCAACAAGACAAAACAAGGACCACAGAGAAAAGGTGATGTTCAGTTAGATTTGTGCAGAAACAGCTGGTAGAAATGTCCTTCAGATGGCGACTTTATACTTTGAGCCTGTACTTTTTCACTTCTACTTGAGAGGAAAAAGTTGAATCAGTACTTTTCTTTTTTTACACAAACACCTGTGCTTCTACTCAAGTGTAGACGGACCTGTGACGGAGAGCTGCACCTCACCTGTCTGATCTGAAAGGTCAAACACAACATGTTTGTTTTAAGTGTGTGTGAACTGTAAAAACTAGATTTACAGTTGTTCACCACGTGGGAACATCTGTTTCTGGAGTTTACAGAAACACAATACATACTGTAAGAGTAAACTGGGTTATATAAGCTCCGTATCTTAAGACTGGAACCGAATGGGCATTACAGCTGCTGTCTGTTCGTACAATACAAAACAGACGTGACCAACAATGACCTCATCATTGTGCTCAGCAGCCAGTGTGTGTGTGTGTGTGAGAGAGAGAGTGTGTGTTTTGTCTGTGTCACTGGAACATTTTTATAGGACTAAAGAAACTGTTGCTGCATCAGCACCACAGAAACCGCTCAGTGGCAGCACAGTGGATTCAGTATCATACATGTGGGACAATATTTTTCAGTCTTGTTAAATTAAAAACAAGTGGCATTTAATAATGATGCTGAAATGTATGGAACGTGCAAAAGAAACGGTGAGACATAAAAAACAAAAAATAAAAGCAATTATTGTTCTGAGAATAATAAGCATTGTCTGTTCCTGCTCAGCTGGGCAGCTGTATTACATTTACCACACATTATTTTAGGAGCCAGCGCAGAGACACAGAGGGGCTTTGAAAGCCTTGCCAGGAGCTCTTCAAAGAGAAGAGGAAAAACCGTCCGGGTTTCTGGTGCCTGTGCAGCTTCCGCTTTGGGTCCGGGTGTAAATTCAGCCTGTTGATGGCGAATGAAACACAGAAACAATGCTGCTTCACAGCCACGATCAGTCTCATAAAGATAATTTATGGCCAGTAGAGTTGAGAAGGGGGGAGGCGCGGATTCTGGAGGGGTTTCCCCCCCCATTCTGTATTCACATTTTAATTCTCTTCTTTAAACTTTCTTATCTCCAATATTACTGAACATAGAAACATGGGACTCTCCCAGCTGATGTAATGACCCTTAAACGTGTGAATCAGAGCGGCAGCAAATTCAAAACGTTTTGTTGATACAGCTGAGAACAAAGTGTGGCGTCAGTTTCTGAATTCACCATCAAATGACTCAGAATTTAAACATGAATCGATTTAAGCTGCAGGCAGACCTTTGCATGGCAGCCATATTGATATAAAATAGTAGAGTATACGCAGTTAACAGTGATGCTAATTACGGTCTCACTCCATTTAGTGTAGCACAGCTTTTCCAATGAGCCAACATGCACAATAGCAGCACCCTGACTCTGACCTCTGTGGAAAGGACTCTTAATTAGTATCATTGGTAACATCTGTGTTCACTCTACTGTTCAGTCCCTGCAGGAAGTTGCGATTGTAACAATTAATGCTGCCCCCTGTGCTTGTGTTTTTTGTATTCTTATTTTTTGTCATAGGTACTGCAAAGAACATAAAGTTTGTCATTGTATATATATATTGCTATTGCTAGTCTTATTTCGTTTCCTTTATTCAGCTGTGGTGAAGTTGTGAATGAGATCTCTCTTTGTGATGAAAGACAGGCCTTGTAAGCCAGAAGTCAGACTGTCAATTTACTTTCCAGCAATAAATCCAAAAGACACGGACAATCATTTTAAAGAACACAGCAGTAGTAATATCTCTGTTTATCTGCACATAAAAAGCAATCCTCAGTGACATCATGTCTCTGCAGTTAGCCCATAATTCTCTTCGACATAAACACACGCCCCTTTCTACTTGCACAAGTAACACTTTACACTGCAGCACATGCCAACTTATGTTTTCTTTGTTCAGATACAGTGAAGTCATAATTGAGGTCCCTCTATATGATAAAAGATAGGCTTTATAAGTGATGCTTGGTTACTGCTTGCTGCTAAGTAGTAAGCTAGTTAGCTGCACATGCTAACGGTAACAATGTTCTGGAGAGGGGTTTGGCAAATTTTTGTGCTTGCTGTCAATTTATTTCTCAGCAATAAATTCAAAGACATGGAAAAACAAAGATTTGACCCCCGATGTGGTCTTTAAAATGATTATCTGCACATAAAAATTGATCCTCAGTGACATTATGTCCCTTTTCAATGACATCACACCGCTAACGTCCGGCTCTATCTGCTCAGTTAGCCCCTAATTCCCTTTGACACAAGCACACACCCCTTTCCACTTCCACAAATAACACTTAACACTGCAGCACAAGCCATTACAAAAGGACTCGGCCTGTAAAGTAAAAACACAAGGTGTGTTTTACTCCCTCAGGCGCGCGCTGATTGCACACTCTGCACTAATGCAATGATTATCCACACTCTATCCAATTTCCTCTTGTGTGTGTGTGTGTGTGTGTGCCTACATGCATGCATATATGTGTGTGTGTCTCGCCTGTAAACCACAGACCGCACACAGAGATGACATCACCTTGCAGTGATTAGTCTGTTAGCTTAATGTTAAACATAGCAGATGGCTGCAGCAGCATCATTCAGCGAGGCCAGTTTATAATTATAAAAGTTCTTTTAAGGAAAAAACAACAGATAAAAAAATCAAAGAGAAAAAAGAGAGAAAAAATAATGACTTTTATCTGACTGTTGGGCTGGGCTGCACCAACAAGGATTACTTTTTAAACTTGATTACATCATGTTTAACTTTAAATAATGTTGCACCAAACTTTTAAACTAGCCAGCTAACTCCATTTTAAACTGTGATTCACTATTAACCTAAAACTTACACTCTCTGCTGAGCCATCATGAGTTGGCTAGTTAGACTAGCTAAATGTTTAGCTAACCTGAAAACAATGTAATGTTTTGTTAAAACTGCAGCTAGCTCGCTTTTTTTTATTTATTTTTTTTCAGTTTACTAGTAAACAATATTACTTATTTGTTCTACTTTTTTAGCTAGCTAACAAACAACACTGCTTCATTTGTCTACCTTTTAATCAGCTAGCAAACAATATTACTTCTTTTTTTCTACTTTTTAACCAGCGAAAAATATTTATTTTTTCCTCGTTTCTGGCCAGCTAGCAAACAATATTAACAATTTTTTTCAGCTAACTAGCAAACAATATTACTTCTTCTCTCTACTTTTTAGCTAGTTAGTGAACAGTATTACTTCTACTTCTTAGCTAACAAACAAACAATTCAAATTTAAGGAATACAGAGCATTTCCCTGTCTTTTATACTTACTTGGTCCAAAGAGCGGTCAAATTGTAATTTAATTTGGGTAAGCAAATCTCTCCGTATTTATTAAACTTTATTAAACTTTATTAAGCTTTACTTTAGTAAAGCCAAGTTTATTTATGTAAACCTAAATTAAACAGAGATTAACTTTAAATTGTGCAACAAAGCTCTGCTTAATTTTACATCTGGATTAACTCATTTCAAACCTAGTTTTACTAAACTCTAGTTAGTGCAACAATAACCCAGTCTTGGTCCTCTTCATTCAGATTTAGTGAAGTCATCTTTGACGTCTCCCTGTATGATGAGAGACAGGTGTATTAAGTGCTCTTTAATGTGGATAGGAGGGTAATTTCTCTGGATTGGATGAGAGCCAAGTCTCTACCAGACATGATGACAGACATAATGAACACAGGGGTTTCACGTGAGCTCACACACACACGCACACACACGCACACACACACGCACACACACACACACACACACAATCCCCTCCTTTCAGGATTATATATATGTGCTGCCGCCTCACTAATGTTCTCCAAATTGTGTTATCATGTCTAAGAGACAGAGAGGCATCATCTCTGCTGTCTGGCCTCTGAACCTGTGAACCTGCAGTGATAAAGATTCCCACTGAGTGTCACAGACTGTTGGCCTCCAGGAATCTAATGGCTCAATAACAAGGCTGTAACAGCTTCTTTAATGTGCCTAACCATCCTGAGAGGAGCTAAGATAAGATCACCTAAGTGTTTACATGATCAGGGAAGTGCATGACTGCCATTAAGCTGCCTGAATTGAGCTATGTCGGCACTGAAGTAGGTACACTTAAAATCCTGTTAAGGTGTTGACAGTTTTCAGTCCACACGTTGGACTTTCAGAGGATACATAAGAAAG
>JAJHUR010078912.1:0-14658 GCA_027495735.1 Lutjanus campechanus
TGTGTGTGTGTGTGTGTGTGTGTGTGTGTGTGTGTGTGTGTGTGATATTAGTAGGTGGTGATGAATGAAGAAGGATATTGTGTTTCAGATGCAGCCATTATTCCTCCTCAGCATTCAGACCTTTATTTCTCTCCTCCTCGTCCACTCGCTCGTCTGTTTCTGTCGACACAGAACACGCTGACTGTTCCTCCAGACGTTCACGAGACGCACTACACACGCATAGAAATAAAGAACCATAAAGAGTTCTTCAACTTGTCCCCATAGGAGAACCCTTTATGGTCCCTGTTCATACTCTTTATAAAGGTTCCACTTTGAACCCTTTCAGAGAGTTATACCTAGAACCCAAAATAAAGGGTTATATTTCAAACTATCTGTGAAAGGTTCCACTCAGAACCAACTATGAGAGGTTCTACCAAAAACTCTTCAATGCTGTAATGGTTCCACCCAGAAACCTCTCTGGAAGTTCTATTCAGGACCTGTCCACTTTGTAAGGATGCCAACAAGAACCAACCAGTGATTAATCCAGAACTGACTTAGGGAGTTCTACAGAGAACCTCTTTATATTCCAACGGTTTTATCGAGATCACACTCAAGGGGTTCTACGAAGGACCTTCTTACATTCCAAGGGTTATATCTAGAACCCAACCAGGGGGTCCTACTGAGAATTTTTTTTTATATTCTGACAGTTTTATCTAGAACAAACTCAGGGGGTAGAGCCTGTTTATATTCCAAGGGTTTTATCTAGAGCACACTGAGAGGGTTCTACCAGGAACCTTTTTTATATTCCATGGGTTCTATGTAGAACCCAACCAGAGAGTTCTATACAGAACTGTTTTATATTTCCAGTGTTTTATCTAGAACACACTCGGGGAATTGTACAGAGAACCTTTTTATATTTCAAGGGTTTTATCTAGAGCACATACAGTGAGTTCTACAGAGAACCTTTTTATATTCCCTGTGTTTTATCTAGAACCTACCCAGAGGTTTCTACCGAGAACCCTTTTATATTATTGTAGAAATAGGACTTCATTAATCCTTGATAACCCTTTCCTCTAAAAAGGATTCTTTGGATAAAGAGGGTTCTCAGTGGAACCTTTGGTCTTACAAAGAATGCTTGAAAAACTCTTTCTTCAGAAGAAGGTTCTTCAGAAACAAATGGTTCTGAGTAGAACCACAGCCCTTCAGGAAGAACCTTTATTTCTAAGAGTAGACTCTGTTTCTCTGTCATGTTCTCACAGCTTGTGTGTAAGATCCCTACATACATGTTCTCACTGTTATGTGTGGTTTGTATTAAAGAATGAGGAGAAAAAGAGAAAGAGAGAGATTCATTTCAGTGATGCAAAGTGTTACTTCATCAAACTGTACAACTCCTCAGCTGCACAGAGAGAAAAGAAAGTACAGTATGCAGACATATATTATACAGGAAGAATACAATGTATGCTAAAGAGGTTTCCTATATGATGCCTGTCAGAAAGAACGCTTTAATAGCTCTGTTACCACTGAATGTAACCAAGCCTGCAAGGAGCCACTGCAAGACCTACTTGGAAAATAGCTCAAGGAAAAGCAGTGATATACATAAGAAACTATATTGAATATTTACTCACACTAATGATTTGTTTTATAGTCTGTATATAGCAATAATAAATGTGTTCTGAGTTTGTAACACTACAGAAACATGTTACTAACCACCCAGCCAAATCTGAATGATTAAAAAACTGTCAGATATGTAAAATTAGCTCTCAAAATCATTTTAAAATGATCAGTTTTCTCTGCTCTGAAACAGTGAGTGTGTCCATTCAGCTGTCTCAGTGTCAAACACCACTATGACCTGAAAACAACCTGAAACATGGACACTCCATCTAGCAGTTTTATTGGACATGTCCTGACATGTTTGAGCCACCAGAGCCAGAGGACGGTGACAGGATGAGTTTTTTTTCTTCTGTGTCGGGTTGTTGGAACTGAAATGAGCTGAAGTGAACTGCTGGGCTGATTTGGACTGAGAGAGTCGCTGAAGGTAAGTTTTTAACTGACCGTTTTGGAGGGTGAGGGGAGGGGGAGGCAGTGCTGTTACTTAGGTGGTTTGTGGGGTTATATAGTGTTGGGGGACGATGGCTCTGGCACGTCACTGAGCCATGTTTCATTTGGGATGTGATCTAAAAAGTATTTTTCATTTCATCTCGACTTTAAATAAAGGAGCAATATGCAGCCATTGCACATGCAAAAATAAGTACAGCAGTCCAAATAGTGAGTTGGAGCCACAGACTGTATAGGTTGTAATGCCGCTTAATATATGATCTATGGTTCCCCTCCCCCCTCCTCCATCAGACACAGCAGAGACAGGCAGGCTACAGGAGCCCTGCAGGAACGCAGGATGTGTGCAAACCTCTTAAACTGACAATGAAAAGCGAGGACGTCTCACTGCTGCCAAACTCCATTAACATTTTGCTCAATTTAACGGTTATAAACATGTACGCCTTCTACACGATTATTAATGATTTCTTACAGCTCATTAACAGACACCTACTCATTCAGGAAAAATTCAGCATTAATTTGAACTCATGCCAGGTGAAGCAAATATTTCAACTTGGTGTGTTTCCTTGATCGCCAAAGACACATGATTTGTTATTTAAGAAGAGAATAAGGTTAAATTAAATTGAATATTTTGGCAGTCCAAGACTGTCAGGATGAGGATGGTTATTCAAAACATATATTAAAGATAATTTCTACTGAACTGTGTTAAAATGAAATGATGTCTTAGTCATTCATGGGACCACTTGAAATGCTTTTGTACTTTAAATAACTTCCATTCCAATCTACATGTACATTTTTCCCCCCTACACCTCTATTTCAGGGCAAAGAAATCCCATCTGAGGCAAATCAACCAAACACTGCAGATTCTTAAGATCATCTCATCTTCACTCAACCGAGAAAAAGTCAAAAGCCAGTCTGCCAGACAGAACCCGCAATAAAACCAAAGATTTCCTTTCAAGCTTCTTAGACAAAAAAAAACAAAACAACAACACAGCAACAAACCCTAAATGTGGCGTCTCCCCGTTTCCAAGTCACACCCGAGTGAACTCACGACGAGTGCTCTGACGCGACGAGGGTGCGTTTGATCAAATTAGCGAGCCGGTGAGCAGATCTGTGGTTGGCTGCCCTCTCAGCCGTGGGGAGAGGTAGTCACCGACGCTTTGATCTCCCAATTAGGTGTATTTAGAAACGGTAAACATGTAACTAGAGAGATAATGAGCCTGCAGTGTTTAGCCTCTGTGCCCCCCCGCTCTCTGTCCACAGGCACACTGAAGTAAGGCTGAGTCTAATTTGGCAGTTAAATAAATGTGAACTGCTGAAGTGTGACAGTGGAGCCTGTGTGAACAGGCCAGGTCCTGTTGTTGTTGTTTGGATCGGCTCTCTCCTTCGTTGTCTACCTAATGTTGCGTTCAGATAATTGTCAGGACAATTTGACAGTGAGAGCAGCGACTAAGAAGTGTTTGAACTCTATTAAATCCACACCCACACTGAGTCTCTCTGAGTTTTCTGGAGGATTTGGTTGCTCCTGATCAACTTTTTCACACATGAATGAGAGAACATTTGAGTTTGATCAAGTACTGAAACATCAGCCAACCATGAGTCCACAGTTTGTGCTCTGCTGTGCACAACTCTCCACTTAAAGCAGGTCTATTTTCAAAGAAGAAATCTTCCTCATGTACATACATGCCTGCAAAATAGTTGCTTTTCACTTTTCTTTGCAATAACACATCTTTGGCGAGATGTCACAAGTCTTTTGTCCAATCACAATCAAGATAACTGCATAATCTTTCCCTCTTAAACTTGGATGTGTACAATGGACGCTAGTTTTGAGCAGAGTAGTACAAAAGAGGTAAGTCGTTCACTGCTGACTACGTAATATGCTGTTTAACCAACTTAACGTTACCTAACTAGTTGCTAATGTGACGTTAAGCTGAAGGGTGTCCTAACGTGACCGGTCAAATCTTTTCTAAACTGTTTATATAGCCCATTTTAACATTCATCATTGTCGTACATTACAAGAGGAAATAAAAATGAACATGTAATGAAACAAGACCCACCAGTGTTCTGGTTTAATGAGTGACTGTGTTAACTGGTGATTCAGCAAAATGAGTCACAGAATTAGTGACGGTGTTACACCGTATTTGGTGACCCTTCAGATTCTGTGACCTGCAGCGATGGGAAAACTACTCTGATCCTTTATTTAGTAAAAGCACAAATACTACAATGTAAAATTACTTAATTAAAAGTAAAAATGTTGCATTTAAAGTCCTACATAAAGTACAAAAGTAAAAAAGTAAAGTAAAATAACTCTTTTTACTGTAGTACCCTACTTTACTCCTACTTAGTACTTTTTACTTTACTTTTACTTTACTACCTTACCTAGTACTTTCTTACTTAAGGTAAAAGTAAAAATAACAATGTCTGAAGAAAACACAAAGATGCACCACAATTCTTTGTTTACATGTTAAATTCACTAAATGTTTCTTCCCCCTGTAGGGACAGGAAACTGGTTTATGGAAATGTCACCTTTTTTAAGCCACAGCATGGCTAACGTTAGCTATTGAACCCCAGAAAGACATCTAGGGGTGGAATATCACTTTAAGCCATATAAAAGGTAGATAGAGAAATCTTTAGCCAAATAATCATAAACTCACAGCAGGGACAGAATATATGTAAAATGAAAAGAAAATAATCTACAAAGGGAGGGAGAAGATCAAACAAACTTCTTAGATATTTATAAGATCAAACTATTTAAATATTTAGTGTACTGGATAAAATTAACTATTTATGTCTCCACATTTATTGTCTTACTCTTTTACAGATTTATTCTGTTTTATGTGACTCTGTAACCTCAAACAAACAATTCACTTATTTACAAGTGAAAGGATCCTAATCTAAAGTGAAACACACTCGCATTTTGAAAGGTTTCAATTTTTTGGAAAGTTTCAGAGTGAGCATGTCAATGTAACCATAGAAACCATGGAAAATCTTATTTTGGCTTAAATGGTCCCTGTCACGAGATCTTTTGCAAGTCCGGGGTTCCCTTGTGGACATGACTGTCCTGCCTGCCAGCACAGTGCAAGAGAAGGAGAGGAAGGGAGAGACCCCTATGATGATAAGGCACCAAATTTGACGCTAGTCACTTTTTTGTAAACTAAGTCGCCAAGAGGATTGAAAAGTTGCTAAATCTGGTGACAACACCGGGTAGACTCTCAGAACCAAAGCACAAAAACGACTTGGTTAGGCTTAGAAAATGAAACTGTTGTGTAGGTTCAGGAAAAGATCATGGTTCAGATAAAAGTACCTAGAGCAATGTAACGTAATTCATCTTTAAAAGAAGTCTGTGTTGGCCCGTGGTTTCACACCCATCTACCCCACCCTATATTTTCAGCCAGTGTTTGGTTTGTCTCTTCTGGGCAACTATAGAAACATGGCGGTGCAACAAGGTGGACTCTATGTAAGTGGACCTTTTCTAACATATATTTATAAAAGAAAATAAAAAGAGAAACAAAAATGCAATATTTTAATTTTAATTTTAAATGCTAGGGGGAGATATATAAATAAACAATAAATAAAATAAAGATGTATATAAAAACGTTTCACTTGCTTCAGACAGTGTCTAATTAAATCAATGTATTGCTTGCAGTCTTTACTGAATACAACAAAGCATGGCTTCCTTCCTGTAAATTTACATTTATGAATATGAAATGTCTCCATTATAATACTAATGTTAATCATGTATACATTGTAAGTGTTCTTGTGTACTCCATCTTCCAGGAGACCAAACAATACACTCTTACAAAACAGGACAAAACCCTCATCAATATTTCCAGCAATAAAGCGTGTAAGTGGATCTACATCCTCTGTAGATACAAAGGGCTCATTCTAAGGTAATCACAACACAGCAATTCTTTTTTTCAGGTGATTCGACACTCATGAAAACATACTTATAAATATTGTATTCCATCCCTGCCATATTCTAAAGGTATAAAATGCCAAAAAAAATAAAAAATAAAAAAATAAATAAATAAAAAAAAGAATAACAGTAAAATGAGATAAAGGCAGTGCACCTCACCAGAGTTATGTCCTGTTTGTGTTCTCATTCCCCTCGCTCTTAGTCTGGTCACCTAATGACATAAAGCTTCCAATGTTGGGGAATAAAAGTGACATTATTCTGTGTTCTCCACTTGTAGCCACAGCATCCACAGCTTACTTAGGCTGTGTCTGAAATTAGGCCCTATTTACTCAGCGTACTGAGAATACTGCCTGCCATTTTTGACATGTCAAAGCAGGTGTTGTGCATTTGTCAACCGAATTTAAAATTGTTGCATTTCTATCAACTGGGTGGGAGCAAATAAACAGGCTACGCACAGTGTCGATGGTGGAGACAGCTTCTTCTTCTTCTTCTTCTTCTTCTTCTGCCTCTTCTCTCAGAGTAGAAACTGCTGCTCAACCTTGTGAGTTATTGGAGAAATCTGTAATATATTTACTGTAATAAATCATAAAATGGCCACAATGTGTCATCAGAGATCAGTGAAACATGCAGGATGCCAAATGAATAAGTGTCTGTTGTTGTAAGTTGTAAGAAATCATTAATAATCTTGGCATAGAAGGCCTACATATTTATAACTTTTAAATTGAGTAAAATGTTAATGGCGTTTGGCAGCAGTGAGACAGGCAGCCACTGAACTCATCATCCAGAGTGTGTTATTTCAGAGCAGTGGGCTTTTGTTTTCAGGATAACAGGCTGAACTTTACAGTTATAACTTAAGGGTGGAGGACTGGTCCTTGCTTGTTATTGTTAATTTACAAGGTTGCATGCATCCTGCGTTCCTGCAGAGCTCCTGCTGCCTGCCTGTCTCTGCTGTGTCTGGGGAGGAGGAGGCAGGCGGAGACAATTCAGCCATAGATTGTATATTAAACAGGATTACAACTATCCAGTTGCTATTTGGACTGCTGTACTAATTTTTGCACGTGCAATGGCTACATATTGCTCCTTTAACTGTTCGCTGTGTCTGAACTTTTGTTCTGTTTCCATCTCCCATTAGG
This sequence comes from Lutjanus campechanus, assembly GCA_027495735.1. NCBI lineage: Eukaryota > Metazoa > Chordata > Actinopteri > Lutjaniformes > Lutjanidae > Lutjanus > Lutjanus campechanus. Next base: position 7,081 of record JAJHUR010078912.1, read on the forward strand.
AACATTAATTCTTCTTTGAAAAAGTTGCAAAACGACCTTGAGTGACTGAGTGTAAAACTTTTTTGTGAAGTTGAGGAAGAAATTGTTTTGCTGTTTCTATCAGCCTTTTCTAATGCGATACCTCAATCCGTCAGTTCCCCCAGGAAGTTGTGATGTTGTGATCGCAATAATTCAAGCAAATTCAACCAATCCCTGTGAATTCTGCATGACCTTGTGATTTTGTCCAAACTCTGCAAGCTTTCTGGAAATAGGACCAATCACCCTTGCTTGCCCACGAGTTCCCAGTAATAGCAGTAATAGCAGTCCCCCATGAAAAACATCATACGTGTGTCTCAATGAATGAATTTGAGCTCCAAAAAGATTTACCCTTTTTGTGGAATATGCCCCAATTTCACTTCTTCATCTGCGAATAAAGCATATTTTCTTTTGTAATTGTGAGCCTTTTTCAGTAAGGTTACTTGTAACTTTTAATGAATTATACAAAATAATCTCAACTTTTCACTTGCTCCAGCAATTTAATTGCAAAAAAAATACCACCTAAAAGCATTGCAACATGCATCGCAATTTTTTAGAAAACAGCCGTGAAATCAAACATTTTAAGCCACAACAATCACAAAGACAGGCCGTGAAATCGTGGAGGGACTGATATGTGCATAAAAATAAGTTGATGGAAACATGGGCATCGACATCTTCACTCTCCCTCACGTTAGTTTTGTTGCACCTAACCTGACCTTAACCTACACCTTTATCATTTTTATTAGCCACCAGACTTTTGTTCTTCCTGCCATCTTCCTCTGACCTTCCCAGACCTTCAGTCATACCGAATAGCTAACCGCTAACTGTGTGCATCTTGCTGGTTTCACTTTAAACAGAAATTTCACTTCCTACATGTCAGGATGTCAGAAAAGGTGGATTCGGAGGCAGGGTTCAGGTGCAGGAGCAATGTGCAGGTGATGCACATTGTGTTTGTCTTGTTGCACATCTGCCTACAGTTTTACATGGGGAACCGATGAGAGGGGTGAGACTCAACCGGGGGCTGTGGCTCAGAAGGGAGAGTGGCTCGTCCACTGATTGCAATGGACAGCTCTCCCTGTCCACATGTCCTTGGGCAAGACACCAAACCCCAACTGCTGTCGACGGTTGGGCTAGCACCCTGCGTGGTGTCTAGCTGCCATCATCTACTTCCTTTTTCCAGTTTTGTATTTGTAACCTATATACAGTGAAGTTTTAGTATATAAACACAGTGAATTCTCACAGGAAGTGTGTGTATGCAGCATCTTTTCCTTTCTGTCTCTGACTCTATAGTTTCTGTCAATCATGTGACACTCAGACTGCTCTCAATACACAGCACACCATCGTATAGTACCAAGAGTGTGTGTATATGTGTATATGATGGATAGCAGTAAACAACAGGCTGTCCTTGGTCAAACAAAAGGATTATGACAGCTATGAATGCTGGGTGTGATGTCAGCACTGTTTTACATTCAGGCCTCATGTCACTGCTAACAGCTGCCAGCAGAGGCTTTTATTATCACAAATATTAGGCTAAACTTTTGGCTACAAATTATATCTTTTTAAGAGGTTCTTTATTATACGTTGAGTAATGGAGTGGACACACATCCAAACTTTTTAGCTGGGCAAAATCGGGACAAAAACATATTTTGAGTGTGTTTTGATTTTCACTCTTCAATTATACTGGAAAATATATTTCAAAAGATCAAACTCTTGGCTATTAAACCTTGTAACAGGCTGATCGCCTTGTGATAAAATTTTGCATTAAATGTAGACGTCTTACAGAGTCGACAAAATGTTCCATGTTTTCATTCCACAGCAGAGTCGTAGTGAGCAGCCTTTTTATTTCTTAAAGCTGCTCAGAGTTCTCTGAATGCTAATCAAAATACACATTTTAAAACATAATTCTTATTTACTCACCAGTTCTTGAGCACTTTTAATCCAGGAAGTGGGGTCCTGATTCAGTCGTGTTTTTGTAAAAATCTGACTGAATCAGTTGACTGAAATGTGGTACACAAATTTAAAGGGACAATATTTTCATGAAAAAATCTATTTTAAAACAAAGATGAATATAATAGTACATTTTTACACCTGTGTTATCAGTAGGTATTTTAAGTTTTTAACTTTGAAGGCTTTTAACACATTTTAAATTATTTGAAGTTGTGAATTCTTGTCTGGGACAAGGCTGGTTTTAGACACAGAGCAAGTTTAGAAAAAAAATGAAAGCAGAACAAATCATTCAATAAATTACATATATTTCATATACCTTGGTGTTGTAGGGAGGATCGCACAGATTGCAACTTTTACACATATAAATTTAGTGATTTTTCTCATAGACATTGCTAAAAACATGACCTGCAAGACAGTGGAAAAAGACAACAGTGGGACCTACTCGACTCTCACTGTGCAGCATAAACTGTGAAGAGTCAGGGACGACTGACCTGATCACAACTTTTCCACACAGAAATTTGGATAGAAGTAGCTAAAAACACAACCTGCTGTCCCATTACCAATGCATGTTTGTGTAACAGAGCTGTGTGGGGTAAAGTGTGAGACATTTCTGTTTAATTTTAAAGCCCAGTGTTATCCAGAGAAGGATCTGCTGCTGTCAGACTCTGAATGTGACTCAGAACAGAGGGAAATGTTGTGGATCATATTTGACCTTAAGTTACTTTCTCTTCTTTGAGGCAGACTGAGATTCATTCCATCACAGCTGTTTACAGCAGTTTTAGTTTTAGTGCTACTTGCTGTTTTGTCTGGTGTTTTTAGAAATATGGTGAATCAAACTTGCTCTGAAAAGCTACAAATTCCACATATTTCATTTTAAATTAAAGAGGAAATTGTGTGTTTTTTACAAATGAAAACAAACTTGTGATTGTCAAGGAGGATGAAGATGCTCATTTAACCGAAGATTCTCAGTGAGCTGCAGCAACATGCTACAGTTCTACATTTTCTTATTCTTTTTTGTATATTATTATTATTATTATTATTATTATTATATGGATCTATCTTGAATCATTTACACCACAACTGTAACTGTTAGGTTATATTAACGGAAAGGAACTTTGTTCCTGAAAATCTTCAATACCTGATGAAAAATGTGAATTCTTATATATTTTAAAAAAATATTACACAGTACTTCATCAGTAAAATGTGTGTTTTCCTCTTCTTCAATATCCACTTCTGTCTATTGTCACAACCAGTGTCAAACTACTATGTCACATTTGAATAGCATTAATAAAATGAACCTTCATCAGTTACTGAGGGCTGCTGTCAATCCAATTATCTGTGCTGTCACTATTAGCAAGTAACAGCAGGCATGGTGTCTAGAAGGGAACCCCAGATCCGCAAGATCTTGTGAGAGTGAACATTTTGACTGAAACCATGAAAAATCTTCCAAGAGTCTCGCAAATTTGGGGTTCCCTTCTAGACCCCAACAAGCAGGCACAGAAAGCGACAGACACAGCGTGCCACCGCATCAAGGGCGGCGTCACAAGATGACAGAATTCACAAAGGGGACGCCGGATTCATCTATACAATCTATGGTTGAAGTGAGTTGTGTCCCCCTGTCCCCTCCTTCCCGGACACGGCAGAGACAGGCAGGCTGCAGGAGCTCTGCAGGATGTGTACAACCTCGTAAACTGACAAGCAAGGACGAGTCCTCCACTGTCAGTTGATCAGCTGTTTATAACTGTCAGTTGTCTGTCAATGTAAAGTTCAGTCTGTTATCCTGAAAACAAAAGCTCACTGTTCTGAAATAACACACTGTGGATGAGTTCAGTCACTGCCTGTCTCACTGCCGCCAAACTTAACATTTTACTCAATTTAACAGTTATTAACATCTACGCCTTCTACAAGATAATTCATGATAACTTACGACTCATAAACAGAAACTCACACTCACTGCATTAATTAGAACTCTGATTCATGTGAAACGTACAAACAAAACAGTTATTCAGGTCCAGAATGGAAATTTCAAAGGGGAGCGGTGCAGCTATTATTGTGGCTATTAGAACCTAACATGTGCCCATGATCTCTGATGACATGTTATAGTTATTTTATAATTTATTACAGTAAATATTTTACAGATTTCTTCCTTAATTTATAATCACTCTCCTCATTAATTGTTTTCTTATACATTTATGTGCTGATATTTTGTGCTAACATAAAAAATACACAGCCTTGCGGAACATAGATCTTATTTGCTTTCTCTCTCTCTCTCTCTCTCTCTCTCTCTCTCTCTCTCTCTCTCTCTCTCTCTCTCTCTCTCTCTCACACACACACACACACACACGTGTAATAGCTCTGACTTTTACAGCAGCACTGCCTGTTGGAGTTAGAGTGAAGTGAAACTTTTTCATCAGTCCCACCAAACCAAGATCACACACTCAGACACATGACGACACAGCACCAGGCAACAACACCTGCGCACTGTACACACACACACCCCTCCAGCTGAACTCTGTCTGCAGACAGACATACAGTATAACACCACCACCGTACCTGCCCACGTCTCCTCCCTGTCAGCTTCTCCTCCCACGTCTTCCTTACGAGCCCCAAACATGAAACAACTTCCCAAAGACTGCTGTGCAAGCGAGGCCTAATTAACTGCCAGCTTAATTAGACAATTTACTGAGTAATTAGTTGCCAATTAGCATCACCTCTCTTTCATCTTAACATACTGACAGGCTCACGTTTCCCCGCATGTTCTCCGTCCAAACTATTGGAACTTACTTTTTCTCTTTGCATGTAATGTACACATCAGATATAAAAAGACAGCACATTAAAACTGTTGTGATCACTTTAATTTGTTCATGCAGAAAATTACATATCAAATACTAGATTTATAAGAAAAAAATATATTATATATTACTGACTTTATTTAATCAGGCAGCTTCATTTAGATCTTATTTCTCAAGAAAACTTTCTCCAGAGAAAAGTTTGTTGTGCACATACAGGATATATGGTCAGTAATCACAGCATCATGTACTGTACTGTTAAAAGCAAATTGCATGAAAATTACATTTCCCACTTGAATTGAGCGCTAACCAAAAACAAATAAATAAATTAAATAATATAAAGGTGCAGGGAAGCAACTCAATCAGCAGCAACGAGTGGGTTTCAGGCCTCACAAAGCTACTTTCACTCTGTTTAAAGAAACAGTTCACCGCAAAATCAAAAATACATATTTTTCCTCTGGTCTGTTGTGCTGTTTATCCATCTACACTGATTTCTACATTGAAATTTCTGCCTTCTCTCCAAAATGGGCAGTGGTGGCCTAAAGTTTAGAGAAGCAAGCTTGCGACTGGAAGAGCGCCAGCAGGAAAGTGAAAGACAGCACTTACCCCTCCCTCATTACCACCACTGAGGTGCCACTGAAGAAGATCAGACTGTGGTTGTACTGGGCAGCTTCCAGGTGTGAATGTGTAACTGTGTGAATGAGAGCAAAAGAGCAAAAAAATACATTTGAAAAACTCAACAAGAGTGTCTCTTTCCAGAAATCATGACCTGGTTGTTGTATGTAGTTCCTATATGAAACCGCTCACAACAAGGTGTGTGGATGATCAAACAACAGCATTCAGCAAGACAAAACTTACACTCTTGTATAGTACAGTAAGCAGCCAATGTGTCAACAAGAAGAGATTTATAGATTAAGAAACTTCTCCAGGGTTGACTGATATGGTGAAAAGAAACAACTGAAATACAAAACAATATTTTGAGCAGTACGGCTCACATGATGACAAAACAACTTTTCATTTTGGTGGCACTGGCCACTGCATGCAAACATGTTATAGAGTTGTGACAATTTCACTCACAGTTTAGAGTGAGTGAGTTTTTATTGCCATTTCTGCATCAACGCATATTATCTAGACACTTTATTTAAAATATATACACGTTCAAACTTTAGAAATAATAAATATTTGCATTTAGGCCGAGTTAACAGACCAACTCAACAGACTCAACAGTATGGGACATTTTTGCTGACTTCATAAATGAGACAGAATAAATGCATGTACATGGAATTAATCAATGAATTTTATATTTGGGGACTGAAATCAAATCTGCTGTGACCCACCTGAGGGTCCTGACCTGTTTTTTTTCTTTAGAGAATGCTAAGACTGTCTCAAAAAGTGAGCCAATATGATTGAGAAAAACTGTAATAAATGAGCAAAATCAACTGTAATAATTCTAATAATAATCAAAACTTTAACTCCTTTTGACTTTGGCTGTACTAAAGTATTTGCAACAATGAATGAATGACTCAGAAATGCAGCAGTTTTCTTCAGTGTCCTCTGCTTTATGTTTTATCTTTGCTGAAAGTAATTTACTTGTGATAAATAAAATGTTGAAACAACAAATTCCTGAACTTGAAGGGCTGCAATAATTTAAAAAAAAAAAAAAGTTTTAAAACACTTTTTTTTTTTCACTTATTCAATGTTCTAAATAAATAAAGCATTCAACTCATCAGCAACATGTTCAGTATAATCATGTGTATTGTACCATGTACCACCACTTTAGTCTGTTTGGGGATGAGGCTAAAAACAGGACACCTCAATCAGCTGAGTCTGTGTTTGAAATGATTGTTTCACTTTACTGTAAATATTCTACTAATATTTTCTATATATTTATATCTATTAATTATTAGGCTATTCTCTTTTAATTTAAACCTCATTTGCTTCAGAAATAAAAGGGTTACTTTCCTGAAAACAGCAAAATAGAGTTATCCAATCAGATTTTTCTGTTGTTGTCTCTAGGCAGAGAAAGGTTAGAGCTGGCTCATTCATTGGTTAGGACTTCATCAGTGGGACAGAAGGCCACAGCCTGTGTGTTTGTTTAGAAAGTGACAGGTGAATTAACCAATCACAATTTGATTTACAGTAGATGGGACTGAAAATCATCCCTTCAGGCCTTCCTGGAGGACAGAGATATCTTTCTCAAGATGAAGCGGGTGAGACTGACGCTGTTGCTAGGTGGCTAACTTGAGAGCGCTGCCTTTTTCACGACAAACTTTCACAGCGTAGCACAGGATCTAAAGGAGTGTCCTATTTACTGTAGGAGATTGAAATTGCGCTCATCCCTGAGTCTGTTAGAAAACAATTTTCAGACACTTCTAACAGTGTGACACAGCAGACAGAGCTGTGTTGACAGGCAGAAATAACATAACTGGACATCCACGCTACATGTAACTGTGTGTGGTACTGAAACAGAGGCATAAGAATGATAAGAATAAACTCAGAATAATTCATAAAGATTATTACAGCTCCGGGGCGGAGGTTTAGCTCGGTTGGTAGAGCATCAGTCTCATGTACTGAGGCTGTTAGTCTTCTGCAGCGGCCGCCCTCGGCCCTTTGCTGCATGTCATCCCCTCTCTCTCTGCCCCATTTCCTGTCCACTCTTCAACTGTCCTATCTAATAAAGACACAAAATCGCCAAAAAAATAACTTTAAAAAAAAAAAAAAGATTATTACAGCTCTTAGTATCAAACACAAAACTAACTATAACTTATCAAAACAATAGTAACAGAGTAAATGGCAATTATCTACTGTTTAATACAAGTTTAAGTAC
>JAJHUR010078913.1:0-13852 GCA_027495735.1 Lutjanus campechanus
GGGGATTTTTTTTTTTTTTTTTTTTTGTTCATTTTAAGTCTAAGTTTAATTTTCCTCATTCAACAAATGGCTCCGCCAGACAAACAATGTCAAATGAGGTGCAATTACTGCCAGGTCTATTGATTATATATCTATAAATGCATTTAAATTAAACTGATTTAAACTGATTAATGATTAATCATTAACATCCTTACTCCAAACCTGCTGCTGCAGCATTTTGTTTTGTTTTTTGTTTGTATGTCATTCTTTTCATTGGCCCAACCAGATCACCTTATGGCTACTAAAATGAAACTGAAAGGTTTGGATATTTAGTTGTTTATAGTTGGATATTTAATTTAAATTGAATAAAAATGGGGATTATTTGTAGGTTTACCATTTTAAAATAAAGAATGAGATACTACCATGCACAGGGCTCACACAGCTGCCATTCATTCTCATGGTCTCTTGTGAAAAAATGTTTCATTGGGTGGAAATTTCAACATTTTTTGTCTTAAAAATCAATCAATCAATCATTAAATTGCAACTGACAAGGAAGGAACAGCTGAACAAACTAATAAACCTAATAAACAAACATAAAACACCTAGAGTTGCAATGGCCAATCTATTATTCATCGACCATTAGATTAATCTGCATCTATTGATGATCAATTAATTATTTTAAGTCTTTTTTTTTTCATTTGTTGTAGACAAAACAAGACATTTGAGGACATCATCTCGAGCTTTGACCAACATTTTTCACCATTTTCTGACATTTTATGGACAAGACAACTAATTGATTAATTAAGAACATGGTCGATAATGGGAAAGACTCAACAAATATTTCTCAACTGACAAGATTAATCGATTAATCATACTGAGTTATTTTTAAATTTTAAATAAGTCCAAATTATCTGATTTCAGCTTCTTAAATGTGACTATTTTCTTGTTTCTTTCCTCCTGTCTGACAGTGAACTGAATTTTTTTTCGAGTTGTTACATTATTTTAATATTGTGATACTTGGATTACATTACTGACTACATTTTTAAACATGTAATTAGTAACTGTATCAGAATAAAGTAACCCTCCCAACCTTGGAGACACCACACAAATTTACCACCTAAATGACTTTGAGTCTTTTTGAGTCTCTTGGAGGCTTTTTTCCTGTTCTCCTGATAACATTCAGCATCTTAACAAATGTTAGCACAAAGAGATGAAAAAGTACCTGTTGGACCATGTTTCTTGATGTCGAGGATGACCGCTCCACTGTCCAGGTCTCTGATCTTGAAGCGAGAGAAGTTTATGTTGTAGATGTTGTCCTCTGGTGAACACAGGTACTCTGCCGCACATCCAAAACAAAACAGATGATAACTGACCTCTTCAGTAGTGGTTTATGCAGTACATGGCATTGGATTGGAGAAAAAAAAACTGGAGTGGGATTGATGAGAGTGTGTACATACAGTACATACTGGCTTGTTTCAGTACTGAGTAGCCTAATGGAAGATCTGATATACAAGATCCAAGTCAGGTGTGGTGGTTGTCTTTAGGTTAGCAAACAAACAGGAGCAGGATACAAAAACTGAACCAGATGTGCAACCTTAGCTTGTACAAGGCAATTTTCTTTTACGAGTTTTCATAACCAGGAGTGGGTTGCACCAACTACATAGTACCTAGTCCTCACTGCTAAGTTGGTCTTAGTCATGACTAGTCTTGAGAATGGACTCTACATGGGTTGCACCAACCAGACTTAGCCTAGTTTTAACTACACCTGGTCTTAGCAGTGTGTTCATGTGAATACCCACAAGACTATGGCCATTGCCTTGCAGCGTGTGTTGTTTGAATACAATGTTAACAATATAGTAGCCTACTGCTTTGCTGATTTGCAGCCAATCATTTCTAATTTTCTGCAATGTTACGAATGATCCCACATCACATTGAGGTAAGGAAACTGCTAGAACTATACAGCCAGCACAAGGAAACGCTGACTGCCGAGGTGTCCAAGGTAATAACAATGAAAAAGAGACAAATAAAGGAGGACATAAAGGGTTGATCAGATAAAATAGATTCACAGATGTTAGTGAGCACATTTTTTCAGCTGATTTGACCATTTAACTAGTAACAGTATCCCCAGACTCCCTTAAAAAATCATGCAATTTTTACTGTTGTTGAGAGCGAAAAAACGTAATCAACTTTGTTAAACGTGTCTGCGACAAGTGGCAATGGTATGTAATTCTTATGTCCGATGTTATGTCTGAGTAAATATAATTTAGATATACAGATTTTGACTTTACACCTGCTCCTGACTGGGCTTAAGATTTACACTCAGTTCTGGCAAGAAGAAAGTTTAAGTCTAGTTGGCGGCGTAACTATTAGGTCGGACTTGCACCAACAGCATTAAGACGTAACAATGTGAAAAAGATGTAGCAATATGAAAGACATAACACGCCACAAAAAACATAAAAAGTAACAACGAAAAGAAAAAGACATAAGATGAAAATGATGTAAAAGACAGACGAAAATGTAAAATATGGTATGAAAGACGAAAACAACAAAAATGGTTGAACAAGGCGAAAAAGACATAACGAGACCAAAAAAAAAAAAAGAATGATGTAAGGTGAAGAAAAGGTGAGGTGAGGTTCAGTCAGCTTTACACAGAAACAGTCAGTAGAAACTTAAGAGGAAGACTTTTTACTTTTAGACTTTGAGTACATGTCAGAGCCTGAACTTTATCACTTTTTTCACTTTTCACAGAAAGCTGACTCACCGTCAGTATAAGTGTTGAGCCATAAGACATGCTGCGGGGTCACAGGGTCACCAGGTCTCCATTCAGCCACCACCTCCCCGTCCTCTGCTTCTCCCACCGCTGCTCCCCCTGAAATAAACCCGTTCCAATCCTCCTCCTCGCCATCGATCGGCATCTCTTCATCTTTCCCTCCTCCTTCTTCCTGCTCCCCATTCTGCATTTGCCACTCCTCGCCATTTCCAGCTGTGTTTTCCTCCTGGCACTCCATCTGGTGTGCCAACTCCCTTTTTATTTCCGGCTGATTAAATCAGGCTCTATTAAATGTGTCTGTTTGCAAAGTGTGACAATGCAGCTGCAAAGGATATAATCCACAGGTCAGCTCTTACGCTCAGGCTGCTGGTGTCTAAACTGATTATGTCAGTGTGGATTTGGCAATCTGAGTCATTCACTAATTAAATCTGGACACAGGCGCTGTGGTATCACCTACTGGTCAGCTGCATAGCAAGAGAAAGGAAATCCCAGAGGAAAAATTTTGTTTCTCTTAATCATCTTTTCTTTGTCTTATTAGAAATAAACCAGATTCTTACTTTGAGCTCAGTTCGTAGCTGTCTCAGAGGTTTCTTCTTGACGACCATACGGAGCAACAAGACTTAAATTTGCCCACTCTGACAAATTTCAGATGTCATTTAAGACAAAGGTTTCTTCTAGATCTCGAGGAGCTGATTTACGACAAATGTAAGATCTGTGCAGTGAGACGCAAAAAAGAACATTTTAAGATCTTCAGATGGGCTCAAATTCATTTCAGGCTGAGATGAGACAAAGACGAGTTTAAGAAGTGTGAGAAAATGGTCAAAGTCCCATTTTGGTCTTAAACTGAGCTCACTTACATTGAGGAGGCACAGACTAGACGAAGATGAGATCTTATTTTGAACTTTTCCTTTCCTCTGGGATGTTACTTGTCAGTGTTGACATCAGATGATAAAGAGATATCTTATAATGAGCTGATGCTCCAGTCTCTCTGAAAATCAAGTAAATCAAGAACTTGATGTCTCAGAATTTCTTCTGCTGAATGAAAATGAATCGGAAAGAACTGTACTTACATATATTTACAGCACATCAATTTGTAAAAATTAGCATGGGACAGGTAGTAACTGCCCACACTTTTGGGGCTGAATGTATTTATTGACTGTTGCATAAATGTTGGAAATGTTGCATGTTGGAAAAATGTTCAAAACGCTTGGGTGTTTCCAGACCTTTTTCCTCTACTTTAATTACTACGATTACAGTTTCTTGCTTTCCTGTGTTTAAAACTGTCTTTTTTATTTCAAAGGTAAATTGTCTTACCAATCACAACACAACAAATATAATAAAAGCTTCAGACTTCAGACTTTTTAAACCCTCAAAAGAAATTGTACTTCCATTAACAGCCACTCTGGAGAGGAATTTTGGTCCCCTTTTAGCAAATATCGCAAATGTCCATTTAGAAAAACCGAGAAGAAAAACCAAAAGACAGGCCATGCAGTCACACTGAACCTGTTTTAGATGCAAATCACATTTCTTTGCATTTCACATCGCAGCTCTTTCTTATATTTTGGAATGACAGCAGTAGAGAACATGAGCCCCTTTTACTTTTGATGGATTTACTGCACTTCAGCATTATTAGTGTATTTCTTCAAAAAGTATTGATTTATATCTCAGGTTGTTGCCACAGAATTTCAAATAGCTGTCTTGGGCTGCAACTCACGATTACTCGCATAGTTGATTAATCGGTTGATCATTTTCTTGATAAACTGATGAATAGTAGTTTGATGTAAAGTGTCAGAAAATAGTGAAAAATTTCAGTTTCAATCAGTCAATCAAAAATATTCTGTTTACTGTCAGAGAGGAGTAAAGAAAACATTCACATTTAAGAAGCTGAAATCAGAGAATTTGGCCTTTTTTTCTTTAAAAAAAATTGCTCAAACCGATTAATCAGTTATCAGAATGGTTGATGATTAATCTAATAATCGATTAATCGTTACAGCTCTAGATTGTTTGTCTGATGTACCTTGTTGTAAACCAGTACCGTGACCCTTCACTGCCCCTCATGTGACAACACTTAGCAGATCTGTGTGTGAGTGTAAGAGTTTGTGACATGTACAGTAGAAGAGGATTTGAGAAGTTACAACGCTGAAGTTGAGAATGTTTCATTTTTATTTGTTTTTGCATGAGAAAAAAAAGTCTACAAGCGTACAACTTCTTGAACAGAATTCACATCCATTGACACATCAGCAAAGTCTACAAATATAAACTCCATTGACAAGGTTTCGCTAAAAACAAAAACATGAATAATATAATCGCTGCTCATTTACAAGATGGTATTCGTATATTTTTTTCTCTTCACTGGCTCAGCTTGTCCCATTTTCCACTTCTTCACATATATTTCGCAGCGGGCTGCAGTCAAAGCTCAAAGTCATTTTTTTCGTTAGTTGCAACCAGAGGTGGCAAAAGTACACACATTCTTTACTTGAGTAGAAGTACAGATACTTGTGCAAAAAAAAAAAGACCCTAAAGTAGAAGAACTGATTCAACTTCTTTCCTGCAATAAAAGTGAAAAAGTTCTCAAAGTATACAAGTTGTCCTCTGAAGGACATTTCTACTTGACTGTTTCTGAGCTAAGCTTTTCTCTGCAGTCAGACCTCTCCGTGTGTTTTGTCTTGTTGCTTTTTGTGTTGTTTTGATCTTGTTGCGTGTTTTCCGAATTTTTTTCATACTGTTTAACCTTTTTTTGTCTTGCTACGTCTTATACACTGTTTTTTCGTCTTGGTACATTTCTTTTGTGTTGATATGCGTTATACATCTTCTTTGCTTAGTTATGTCTTTTACGTCTTTTTTCCTTGTTACGTCTTTTTTGTCTAGTTACATTTTTGTTTAGTTACGTCTTTTTCTTTTTGTTACATATTTTTCGTCTAGTTATGTCATTTTGTCTTGTTACATCTGTTTTGGTAAGTTACATCTTATACGTCTCTTTCTTCTTTTTACGTCATTTTTGACTCGTTACGTATTTTTTGTCGTTTCATCTTTTTTGTCAAGTTACATCTTTTACATCTTTTTTGCCTTATGTCTTTTTTTTTTTGTCTTGTCACATCGTTTTTGTCTTGTTACATCTTTTATGTCAGTTTTGTCTCCTTACACTCTGAGATGCACCAAGAAATTGTCTTTTCTATGCGCTATTTGCCCATTAGGTTGAATAAAAATAATCAATAATTCCACTCAAATGCGTTAAAACTAAAGCAATGAGCCTGTTTTGAAAATGTAAGGAGTAGAAAGTGCAGATATTTGTATTCAAATGAAGAAAAGTAAAAGCAAAAAGTACATTAAAGAGTACTTTGACAAAGTATTTGTACTTAGTTACTTCCCACCTCTGGTTGCAGCACAGCTCACACAGTGCAGGATCCCCATTCATACTGTGGTAACATGTTCACCTACAGTTCTGCCTGCAGCTATACGATGTAGCAGCTGCTCTAACCGTGTCTAACTGCTGCTGTATGAATATAGCAGGAACAATTAAGTGCACTACAATAAAGTCTCTATCATTCTATTCCATCTGTCGGTCTTTCCTCTCCTCTGGCATCAGATCCACATCTTCCTCTGAGTCCTCCTCTTCCTCCAGTGTGCAGCCCCTCATGTGGCCCCAGAGTGGAGCCAGTCTGCCCTCCGCTGTCACCGCCATAGGCTGAATGATCTGGTCTCTGGGTAAAAAGACAGGAAAGGGAGAGTGGAATTTGTCCCACAAAGGTAGCACCAGACTTACACAAATTCATATTCAAAGAGGCTTAACGGATGTTTACATTGCCAGGGTTTCCAAACTCACCGTGATAGTCTGTTGATCATGCGGACAAGGCGACGGGCCTCCTCCTCCTTCTCCTCCTCCGTCATGCCCTCCATTGGGTCAGGCTGCTCTGCCTCCACCCGGCCGGTCACCAGGTTAATCCTGGCTCTGGCCTCCCGGTACTCCTCTGTGTCCGAGTCTGAGTCGCTGGAGTACTGGGAGGCGTACTGGCTGTCGATTGAATTCCTTCTGCCGTTCAGCAGCCCCCGAGCAGCCAGCAGCCCAGCAGCGTTGCCATAACCCGTGTACTTGACAAATCGACTGACTGTGAAGGGACATAAGATGCATATTTTACTGCTTCATACTCTTTATATGAAATCATTCATAGTTGTTTAGTTGTGCTCTTGATGCATATTTCTAAAAGTTGTTCATGTGTGTCTGACAGGCATGAGGATTTCATGTAACTGTATCAGAATACATTTTTAAAATAACCCTCCCATCCCTGGTGACTGATTCCAAAAGGAGATGGGAGCAATGAAATACTCTGAATGTTTGGACAGAGTCCACTGTTACTGTCCAACAAGCCAGAAAAGTAGCCAATAAATAGATTAGTATAGAGCAGAACTGTATTTGTATACTTTATAGGGCTGCAACTAACAATTATTTTCTTTACTGGTTTATCTGTTCATCATTTTCTCAATAAATCTATTAGTTCTTCAGTCCATAAAATGATAGAATACAGTAAAAAATCACTGATGAAGTCTCAAATGTCTTGTTTTGTCCTCAAAGATAATTCACTTTACTGTCAGAGAGTTCACATGTGAGACTTTGGACATTTTTTCCCTAAAACAAAAAGACTCAAAACAGTTAATCGATTATCAAAATAGTCAGTGATAGTTGACAACTAATCAATTCATCGATTAATCGTTGCAGATCTAGTATTTCATTCAGTCTTATTAGTTCTTTTTTTGTTGTTGTTTAATTAAAACAATCTTTCAAATCAGAGCAGTGTTGTGTAGCCATAGTTGTCACACTGTCTTTGTTAATTCTTGTGTGTCTCTTATATTTGCAGTAATCCCTCGGGCCTTCAACAAGTCAACAGGAAAAGGCATGACAAATCTGACAGCGTACCCGGAGCTCCCCAGTGGCCCAAATGTTTCTGAACTGTGTTCTCATTTGTCAAAAGCATGTAAACAAATATTTTAATTGAAAAAAAATAAAATCACAGGGCTGCTACTGGACTAAATCAGTCTGTGGTGATCGTACCATTTTCTTTGCAGAGCACAAAGAGCAGCTCAGAAGCACAGTGCTTCACATCTGTGTCAACGTGGGTCATCAGGCGGACCAGCTGGCCTCTCAGTGTGTTGTCCTGCTCAGGTCGGACGCCGACGTCCCTCAGTGGAGGTAAGATCTGGGCCAAAAGTTGGGGTCAGACGAAAGGTTATTAGTTCTGTATGCAAAGCTACAGCAACCAGAATACATCTCTCTAATGTTCATTTCAATTAATCTTTGTTCACTGATCAGTCACAACATTAAAACCACTGACGGGTAAAGTGAACAGCACTGATCAGCTCATCAAAACGGCACCTGTCAGTGGGTGGGATATGTTAGGCATCAAGTAAACAGTCAGTTCTTCAAGTTGATGGAAAAATGGGCAGCGTGAGATCTGAGCAACTGTGGGTTTTCCTGGTATGCAGTGATTAGTACCACTAAGCCAATATGTATCAGTGATAGACACGTCATCAATAGCAATAAGAAAGTAGTCTGATAAAATGTTTGACTTACATGCATTAAATGCAATCCACCATGAAAGCCGGAAAAGATTACGGCATGGCTCATAAACATCTTGTTTTATCCCTCTGATAATAGAGCATGTTGTGAGCCAATCGTTTAACAGATAAAGCCCACATGTGCTCCTGTCCTGGGTCATAAACAGCCAATGATGTCCATAATCGCTATGGCAAACAGCCAATCTGTGTTGTTCGGTTGCCCCATTGACATGTGAGGAAAAGCATGGAGTTACACGTGACACATCAAACAGCTGCTCCTCTGCATCGCAAGGATCCAGCTGAGGTGGAGGAGCTGGAAAGCGCTGCTGAAGAGCGGGATGTCATGCTCAGTCTTCTATCACCGTGACTAGACCCCCCCCACAGGTATAGATGGATGGGCAACTATCAGAACACCGTTGTGTGTAAGATGCGAGAATATCTTACTGATCAAGATCGGTCATATAACAAACTTATTTTATCACTGTAGCCGCTTCCACCATTTGGAGCACACAACATGTTGACAGTCAGGACCTACATGACTTTTTAGCTACTTCACCCATGGCTAGTGGCTACCAAAAGTGGTCCAAGGAAGGACAAAAGGTGAACCAGCACCAGCAGTGAATGAAATGAAATGAAATGAAATTTGAAAAAAATACATTACCTTCTGTCGTAAGAAGTGTCGCGTCTCCCTGTGTACCTGAGAACTCTCAGTCAGCAGATTGAGTACAGGGGTCAGTTTCTCCCTCAGCTTCTGACCCTGTAGAACAGCACAATGAAGCAATGCACTGTGAGAAAACTATAGCTGCATGTCATTACATGTGCTGACAGCAGTCAGACTGAATAACGTTGTGTTACCTACTTAAATGTTCAGTTTGACAGTGAGGATTGATTTTGTCTAATGATCACTAGCACAGAGATGGGAAGTATGTACAAATGCGTTGTTACCGTACTTAAGTAGATTTTTCAGGTATCTGTACTTTACTTGAATATTTCTTTTTCCCCACAACATTTTACTACATTTTAAAACAAATATCTGTACTTTCTACCCCTTACTGTTACTTTAGTTTTAGTGCAAGACAAAAACAACAGAAAAAGATGTTATGACAAAAACGGCATAAAAAACAACGTAATTAGACAAAAAAGTCGTAAAATACAGAATGAGAAGAAAATGATATGTAACAAAGCAAAAATGATGATGATTATGTGTAATAAGACGAATATGACGTAACAAGACAAAAATTGCAAAAGATGAAACAAAAGGAAAATGATGCAAAAGATGTAACATTACAAACATGATGTAGCAACACAAAGAAGATTTAAAAGATAAAGTAACAAGACGTTAACAGACAGAGAGGGAGACTCGACCGTGGAGAAAAGGTGAGGTTCAGTTAGCTTTGCACATAAACAGCAGCTATAAATGTCCTTCAGAGGACGACTTTTTACTTTTATTCTTTACGTATATTTCAGAGCCTGAACTTTTTCGCTTTTACTTGAGTAAAATAGTTGAATCACTACTTCTTTTATCAGTCCTTTTTATCTGTACTTTTACTTGAGTACAGAATGTGAGTACTTTTGCCACCTCTGCACAAGTAACTGAGATGTTCATCTGTTTCGGTATCATTTTCAGTGAGGCTGAGGCCTAAATGGGCAGCCTGCAGTCACTCTGTCTGTTGACTGTACACAATAGGCTTATCATATCAAGCCACAATTTGAACTGAACTGTCTGCATGCTTTGTCTTTACTCTCACACACACACTTGCCCTGTTCAGGCGTCTCTCCATAAACAGCAGCATCGTGTGGACACAGTCCATGTTGACTCCCTCACACTTGTGGGTTGCTTGGTCCACACTGACAGACAGCAGGACGTCCAGACATGTCAGAGGCATTGCTGACAGGATGTTGACTGTGTGTCTGTGGAGAGAAGTACTAACATTAATATAACACATATTATCTATGTTCTTTAGCTTAGGTACCAGCTTTGACTTTTGACTTTCGTACGCTCATTTAGTTACAGGTCCGTCTTTGACATTGCATGAACATAATTATATCAACCAGGATCTGACAAATAAATGTAGTTATGTTTAAAGCAAACAGCCATCTGACCCTTGGATCTCCTCCAACAAGTCTTCTCCATCACACGACAGCATCAGGCAGTGGCGCAGCACAGCAGCTAGATGGCGATACAGAGCAGCTTCTTCCTGAAAAAGACAGTTACTGCACTGTAAAAAAAATGTTGGGATGACTTAATATGTCAAGGCAACACACAAATTTTCGAGCCCAGCTTAAACGCTTACGTTTTGAAATCTTCTTCTGACCTATAATCTTTAGTTGAGATAATTTACTTTTCTTCTTTAGAGCAAGTAAGTGGAAGTTAAGTTCCATATCTGAACAGGGCTGAAACAGAAGAAACATTTTTGGCTTAAACTGTCAAATCTACCAATAGAATTAGGGTGTAAACTGTTTCATTATGCTGGAATCATGTGATTGCGTGTGTGTGCGTGTGTGCATGCATGTGTGATCAATGGACCTGCAGCTTGTCCATAGCTGATCTCAAATATTACTGAACCGATCAGCCTAATTTTTTATTTGGTGCACATTCATGACTGTATGCTGAAGGACCTCTGTGATTCACAATTCTCATTAAACACATTTTTGGCCATAACTCAAGACTTCATACGCTAATTATGACAAAATTACACTCAAATATCTAATAGGATAAAATGATTTTGGTGATGACGTTTTGACGTATCCAAAAGGTCAAAGGTCAACTTCACTGCAAAACTGTTTGCACAGCTGGTTTGTGTGTTCACCTCATCCGGCTCCTGCCTGTGGGACGTGTGTGCGATGTTGAAGAGTGTCTTGAGGATCTCGATGACCTCCTGGGACACCTCCTTGGAGATGGGGGGAGCTGTGCTGTCGCTGAGCACCTCGTATCCCTCACCCCACCTCACGGCCAGGCAACGCTCGAGGGCCGTGGTCAGCATTGACACTCCTCGCTCCTGAAGTGGGTAAAGAACTGTCAGTCTAACAATTTGCAATTGTATCTAATCATAAGACATAACAAGGTGTACTTTGTGTAAAATTAGACAAAAACTAGGTGTCCATAATTACGCTCTAATAACGACTAATAAGGGTTTAACAGTGGGAAGTAATACAATTTAGTTTATTGTTTGGGGGAATGTGGCTTTTTTAGCTGTCAGGTGCAAACCTCATATCTCCATATTTTTACTTTGTTTTTTTTCTTCAGTCAGTCAGCGTCAGTGTCATGAAGGGTGGATCGTGACCGAAAGAATGAGGTTGTGGATGTAAGCAGCTGAAATGGGTTTTCTTGGGAAGGTGGCTGGCACCTCCCTTAGGAATAGGGTGAGAAGCTCGGCCATCCATGAGGGACTCGGAGTAGAGCCGCTGCTCCTTTACATAGAAAGGAGCCAGTTGAGGTGCTTCATGCATCTCATAAGGATGCCACCTGGTCACCTCCTTATGGAGGTGTTCCAGGCACGTCCAGCTGAGAGGAGGCCACGGGGCAGACCAAAGACTAAGTGGAGGGGTTATAACTCCAACCTGGCCTGGGAATGCCTTGGGATCTCCCAGTCAGAGCTGGTTAATGTAGCCGGGGAAAGGGAAGTCTGGGGTCCCCTGATGGAGCTGTTACCTCCGCGACCCGACTTGGGATAAACGGTTGAAGATGGATGGATGGACGGGGAATCCACTAGACTTACTTAAAGTACACACAAGTGCACAGAGCCAGGGATGTAGTTAAAAAGCCTTTCTTAGTTAGGGCACGTCAAGGTTAAAAATCACAAAAGAACGACAACCAGTTTCAACCTACACTGGTTGGTATGCAAAATATAATTCCATCCACTCTGAGTTGGTAGCCTTGAAAGCGTTGTACCTGCTGGAGCTGCAGCCTGAGCTCAGGCCTCAGAGCGGTCAGTAAGAAGAGCAGTCTCAGCCTGTAAAACTGGCCGCTGGACAGCTCCCGGCTCCAGATCCCCTGCTTCACAATCTCCCACAGACCCTGCAGGAACCTTCCATGGAAACAGAAATGAAAAGAAATGATGGGCCAGGGGTTGGTCAGCAGCTGTTGAGCAACTTATATCAAATTTTGTGCTATAAAAAACACATAAAGTTATTATAATATGATTGGATGATTAAAGGAATACTTGAATGCATGCAAAAATTGTGAAATGTTTTGGGTAAGCAATCATTTTCTACTTGTCCTAATGTCAGTGGATAAACAGTCTGTCCTTATATCACACAGTCAGATCACTAATGTCAAGTCAGACCAACAACTGGTTCTTCACAATTATAGTAAGGGCTCAAAAGTACTGTAAAGTGTATTGTTTAAATGCTGCTGTTCATGTGATACCTAAAAGCTCAGCAGGTTGCACTGATGAGGTGTCACTTCACCAAAACCTTATTGTTTTTATTTTGATTTCTTATACATGATATGATTGAAGCTATTATAAATATGATATTCTTAGCGGCCAACAAATTAGGATTGCCGGTATTAGTTCTGGGTCTGCGTTGTTGATCTTGTTGAATTACAAAAACAACAAAAAAGTTCAGCCATAATCGTGCATTACAGTTCATAGATGATCTTTGAGAGACCAGAGCACATTTAAGGGGATCTGTTGGCAGAATACGGCAGAAACAGAGTATAATATTCATATGCATATGCTTTCATTGGGGTGTAAGCAAGAGTTTTCACGGTCATTGTAGGTTCTCCTACACGCTTGAAGGGGGAAAGTGAGATGAGATGTCTGCGATCAGCAAGCTCACCACTAGATGCCACTGAATCCTACACACTGGTCCTTTAACTGCAGTTATAATCTGTTGCATGTGATGTGTAATTTTATGAATCAAAGTGATGGAGCGACCAGAAAGACGGTCTGCACCAGCTGGAAATGAAATGCTACAAGGTGTTGTACAATGATCTAACAAATAAGAGGGGGAAATAAAGGAAAGGTTTTTAAAAAAACTGCATGTTGTGTTTCAGCTGCCATGAACTTTAGTAATGGCTGAACTTGTTTTCTTATTATTTAAATGAAATGGTCTACCCATTTGAAAAAGTGTCACCTGAGTGCGCTGGCCCTCTCCTGTGCCTTAGGGCTGTTGTAGATGACATTACACAAGACTTTCATGGCCTCCTTCCTACACACCTCCCCATCCTCTTCCTTCTCTTCCTCCTCACTGTTCTCTTCCCGGGTGTCCTTCTTCCCGCGGGCGAGCACCACATGATCTCCATCACCTCTCCACTTATCAGAGCCATTTGTGGCAGCAGCAGCAGCAGCAGCAGCAGCAGCAGCAGCAGCAGCTGGCTCTGCAGGAGTAGAACATGAGAGCGCAGAGCTAACAGATAACGGTGTAGCATCAGCGTCTGCGGCCTCCTCACAGCCACTCGCTGCTCTGTGTGCCCTGGCTGCTGACTGATCTTCAGCTTTCTTCTCCTCCTCCTCATCCTTCACCTTCTCCTTCTCCTTCTCCTTCTCCTTCTCCTCCTGCTGTGGGCATGCCTGCAGTAAGCTGATCCCTCCCAGGTGTGCCAAGGTG